>JAANDH010000779.1:105000-201279 GCA_011799765.1 Nymphaea thermarum | reverse complement strand
GTTTTTTATTCTTACTCGACATAAAATGAAAATATCTTCACTGATCTTGATGTGTTGATAAACTGAACGTAACTTGTTTAAAATGCTAATAAAGGAATGTGATGCTTCGGAGTTTCTGATACGCAACTAGATTCTACCCTAATGCCTTAAGCGGCAGACTCGTGTAAGCTTCCTGATCAAGGGAATTGTTTTCAAGGCAGAGGCCAGATGAGCCTGTGAAAATTGTTAACTTTGTGGACTTTGAAGGGAAAAGGTAAGACATGATGAACAGTTTGTGCGGCCTCCCAAGTGCCAGCCTCGGGCTTTCACTAACAACTATCTAGGTTTTGGGCTTGTCGAAGTAAAAAAAAAAAAAATCAATGTCAGTATCGATGGCAGCAAGACGAGTAGTTGGGTTTGTCCCTTAATTCGTCAGGTGGATCATAGTTGAACTGAGGTGGAATATGCACTGGAGGTGATTGGACTAAAATCTGATTCCAGTGACTTTTGACTTGGCTAGTTTTCATTTAGGCATGTTCCTACGACATTGTGTACAGGGACGGATCGTGAGCACTGGGCATTGAACTGCCTTGAAATTGAAGGCCTCATGTGAGAGTAGTGCACACAGGTCGAGCTTACCTAGTTTGGGCTCGAGTAGCTCGGTGCAAGCTGTACGCGACAATCTTTTGTCATTAATAATCTGAATGATATTGTTGGTGTGTTGGGCTTCTTTATTTTTACGTAGGTAGGTCTTTACATCAAATCTTTTAGTTGGCCTTTCTTTTAAATGACATTTGTTCATGTGCACCTCGATTTTACCCGAGCTGAACACTGGTGCTCAGGTAAGTCAAACTCTAAACTGGTAGACATATCCTTGTTGGTGAGTGGAGAGAACATCTTATTAACAAAAACTTTACAGCACAGAGCTGTCAATATAAAAAATTGCTATACAAGATAATAAATGAGATCACAGAAACTGCAATAGCATCAAGACAATTTCTTCAGAAGGGAAGTGTCGTGCACAAGAATCTGTATCTTGCTCGGCACTTCCTCACGCACACCAAAACGTCTATTCATGTGCCCACGACCTTCCATCCACCACAGCCAGTTTTTGTCATTAGAAACCTGTTAGAGTCTCTCATCTTAAGGAACCTGCATCTCCGACAAAAACCTCCTCATGGACAAATGCTGGATGCTGTTTATGGCTATTTTCCCCTCAGCCTATGCCAGACAGACTTCTCAAAAGAGAGGCAGCACCTGTGCCGACACAACAGCTCTAACCTGCACTCTTACCACATCCAATTGTAATATCTTTTAGATTTTTTTCTCTCCTCTCTTTTCTTTTTCTCTTCTCTCTTTCCCTCTTTCTGCTTTGAGAAATGGATGATATGAAACTGAACTAATGGAAAATAAATATAAATGTGATCAACATGATCTTAGCTTGGTTCGAGGGGACTCTGTCCAACTCAATTGAAATTCTGCTTAGACCAACTAAATAGGAGAGAGAGTGTCTTAGTTGAAACCTACAAGTTTCTGTAGAACTGACATTTGGGTTTGGTAACTCAAAGTAAATACTTTTTTTTCCACTAAGGCAAACCTATCAAAGCTTAATTGGATTTAAGGCAAACGATTGAGCTCAAAATTGCAGTTTTAGGTTCCAATGAGCTGGCTTGAGCTGGGGTGTGCTGAATTAAACTGGTCAAACAAGCTGATGAGCTGGTAACTACACTTAGAGACTTTTAGAACTATGGATTATCATATTTGAGTTTATTCTAGATCATTACCAATATTTTTGGGATTTTTCACAATAAAAAAAATGGTTATTTGACATAATGGCAACAGCCTTAGTGATCCTGATATAGGTATGAGGTGATTATGGTTGTCTTTTACATTGGAAATCACCTTTTAGAGGTCATTCTTAATTTGAAATAAAATTTATTGATCAAAGCGAAAACATCCATGGAAGATGGGTGCACAACATGATTGGTAAATATGGGTGCAAAGGCAGTACAATTAACACCTATTAAGGAAGCACGAGTGGTGAAGAGCTATGTTAGATGATGGTCACACCGTTAAGTATGTTGCCTTAATTAGAGACAAATTTTTTGAAGAAAACATAGAGAAACCACAAAACCATAAATATGTAAGGCTGGTGGCCGAAAGTAAGAAAGATGATACTACTTATCATGGCGAAGATGATAGGTCTATTGGTTTGACAATAGACTATGGATTCCAAATGTTATAAAAGTGAAAAATAAGTTGTTGGAGGAGACACACAAAAAGAACATACACCATGCATCCCAGAAGCACCAAGATGTATCCAAATAAGGAGAAACTTTTGGTGGCTAAGAATAAAGAACGAAATTGCCGCATTGTCTCACGGTGTTTGGTGTGCCAACAAGTTAAAGTGGAACATCAAAAACCTAGTGGCATGATGAAGCAAAATTGATATTCCTTAGTGAAAATGGGACAAACATTTGAGGTTAATGGAATTTGCTTATAATAATAGCTATCATTCAAGTATTGAAATGGCTCCATTTGAAGCTCTCTAAGGTTCGATCACCAACTAGTTGGATTGAGATTGGTGATAACAATATTAAAGATCAATTAGGCATTCAACATTATACCGATCAAGTTAACATGATCAAAAAGAAGCTTTTGACTGCCCATTGTCGACAGAAGAGTTATGCAGACCATTGAAGAAAAGAGTTGGCTTTTGAAGAAGGAGAACATGTGTTCATCAAAATTTCACCAACCAAAAGCGTGTTCCTATTTGGAAAGAAGGGGAACTTAGTCCAAGGTGCATTGGACAATTTAAAATTTTTGAGAAGATTGGAAATGTGGCATATAGAATTTCACTTCCATCACAATATAGTCATGTCCATCCAGTATTTCATGTGTCAATGCTAGGGAGGTATCTTTCAGATCTTCCACATGTGATAGACTATGAAGAGATAGGTTTGCAAGAAAATATGACAATGGAGGAACGACCATTCCGGATCATAGATAAGAAGGAATGTATGCTACAAACAAAACAAATTCCATTAGTAAAGGTGGAATGGTAATTTCATGGAATCAAAGAATGCACTTGGAAGCCTAAAGATGACATGAAAAAGAGTTATCTTTAGTTGTTTGAATAATGTATGTGAAAATTTCGAGGATCAACTTTTTTTTAGGGGGAAGGATGTAAAGCCCTATAATTTCAAAGGAACATAATTAAATATAAGCATGTAAACATATATGTATATATTATTTATTTATTTTTATGATGTATTGGGATCAATGAAATTAAGTCTTAAATTTGCAATTAAGATTAGAGGGGTCATGGATAAGAATGTTAGAATTACTAGAATGAGTAAATGAATGGGTGTAGAAGAAGCCGAAAAGTCACCCTCTTTCTTTTAGGTAACAAAAAATTCAGATGAAAATTTTAGGGCCATCAAAAAGGGCTTATTGAGCTTGGGTGGACAACATTTAGCCTTCTACTTGCTGCTATCATAGTGGGAAAGGCTTCTACAGCAAAAAAATTGAAGAGGGAATGAGATACGTTCTATTTTCTTGTAGTATTCGTGGTTGGAGTCTATGCTGAGGATAATGACTTGTTCTACTATCATGTGAGTCACAAAATGTTAGAGAAGGAAGCTAATGGGGTGCTGATTTAGATTCAAGTCATCTTTATTTAGGTAAGTGCTCTCCTTAGTTTGGGTTGACAACCTAGAACATAAAGATTATGTACGTGTAGTGCAACCAAGGAGAAGGAACTGACCAGTCACAGTTAACTAGGACTGCCACTGCCCATAAATTCCTCAAGTACATATTTAGAAATAAAAACAGGCCCACATTTGGACATCTATGCAGTTTCTTGGACTGGATGAATTATCTGAAGAGGATCATTTAACTATAGCAAAAGCGAGAAAAATTGAATGTTTCTTATCACAACCCTTCTTTGTAACAAAAGTATTTAGTGGTTCTCCAGGGAAATATGTTGGTCTCAACAAAACAATTAGGGAGTTTCAATTGATCCTTTCCAGAGAACTGATAGTTTTCCCAAGCAGGCCTTTTATTTGGTAGGTAATATCGATGAAGCTACCACGAAGGCTATGACCTGGTCGTAAATATGTACACATATATATGTCGCAAAGGTGTGGAATGAGAGCAAGTGCAGCAACTATTGTAAACTAAACTGTTGGTAGATTGCACTTGAAGTACACAGATCCATAGGCAGATTAAGTGAGTAGACCTTATAGTTTCAAGTATGAAATATCCACCCATGAGTGGAATGATGTTATTTGTATCAAAGTCATTTGAAACTGATGTGGTGCATAACTTTATGAGACATGTCTTCTAACTTCAAGGAAAAAGAACAAGATAATCATGATCTTACACATATGTACATGACAATCATATAGTTATATAAAAAATGAGACAATGTTGTTCTTATGTGAATATATATGACAACCATATGAATATATCAGAGATGAGATAATATTGCTTTTTACATCAATATATATGAAAGCTATATGGGTATAGATGAGATAATGTTGTTGTTACACATATATACATGACAATCATTAGGATATGTCATAAATGAGATAAAGTTGTTATTACACACATATATGACAATCATATAGGTATTATCATAGATGAGATAATATTTTTGTTGTATGAATATATATGACAACCATATAGATGTATTGGAGATGAGATAATACTATTATTACATGAATATATATATGACAACCATATAGATGTACCAGAGATGAGATAATATTGTTCTTACTTGAATATATATGACAACCATATAAATATATCAGAGATGAGATAAGACTCTTCTTCTACACATATATATGACAATTATATGGTTGCATCATGGATGAGATAATACTATATATATATATATATATATATATATATATATATATATATATATATATATATATAAAACAATCATATAGAGATGTCATAGATGAGATAATATTGTTGTTATACACATGTATATGATAATTATATGGATATGTCAGAGATGAGATAATATTGTTTTTACTTGAATATATATAACAAACATATAGATAAAGATAATGTTGTTGTCACACACACACACACACACACACACATATATATATGACAATCTTATGGATATATTATAGATGAAATAATGCGGTTGTTACACACATATATATAACAATCATATAGATAGATCAAAGATGAGATAATATTGTTTTTACTTGCATATATATGACAATCATACAAATATATCATAGATAAGATAACATTATTTTTACATGAATATATATGATAACCATATTAATATATCATAGATGAGATAAAACTGTCACACACACACACACACACACACACACACACACACACACACACACACACACACACATATATATATATATATATATATATATATATATATATATATATATATATATATATATATATATATATATATATATATATATATATATATATATATATATATATATATATATATATATATATATATATATATATATTACACTTATATGATTAATTATGAATAAGATAATGTTGTTGTTACATGTATATGACAATCATATGGATATATCATAAATGAAATAAGGCTGTTGTTACACACATATGTGTCACAATTATATGGATAAATCAGAGATGAGAAATGTTGTTCTTACTTAAATTTATATGATGATCATATAGATATATCAAAGACGAGATAAACTAGTTGTTACATTAATATATATGAAAACCATATGGATATATCAAATATGAGATAAATACTATTCTTGCTTGGACGTATATGGCAACCATATAGATATATCAATGATGAGAATGTTGTGCTTAGCTATCAATATGACAATCATATATACATATTAGAGCAGAGATAAATGCCATCATACTTGTATATCCCTGGTAGCTATTTGTGTACGTTAAAATTGAGATGATGTTGCTCTTAGCTATCAATATGACAATCATATATACATATTAGAGCAAAGATAAATGTCATCATACTTGTATATCCCTGGTAGCTATTTGTGTACGTTAAAATTGAGATGATGTTGTTCTTTTGCATATATAATTGGCAACCTTATGTGCATGATATAATTGAAATAGTATTATTTATATCTATTTGTATTCATGACAATTATATGAATACACTAGGGAAAATATAATGTTGCTCATACATATGCATATTCTGGGATACATGAACAATCTTATGGACACATTTGAGCATCTATAATGTTGTTCATGAAAATGTTATATTGCGCGTGTTGAAAGTTGTTCTTCTTAGAGATATGTTGACCAACAATGACTATTGTAACCCAATCTAAGTAGAGTTATTAGAATTCTATAGGGTAATGTATTCTAAGGTATATGAACTTGTTGATCTTGAGAATTTTACTCATGCTGGATTCTGTGAGAAATTGATATGACAAATCATTTGTTGATATACAAAAGAATGCTGAATATGTCTTATGCTATCGTACATGTCATTGCAAGCAGAGTCTGGTGGTTGGTTTTTCCTGGAAGGTTATGGGGTGGCATGAGCTCACTATGGTTGCTCGTTCCTCCATTTGCACCAGACTGCCCACGAGGTATTGGGTGGCATAAGGGTCTGGGATTGTATTTCTATTTATGTGGAGAGAGAGGTGTCTCATGGTCCCTCAACCCGGGTGCCTAGAAGCCTTACTTACTCGGTTCGGTACCACCACCTATACCAACTATAATATGGAATTAATAAACTTGAAGAAAACCTCTACCGTGGAAGAATTCCAAGACCAATTTGAAGATTTGTCTTGTATGGTTGAAAACTGGCCTTATGAAGCTCTTATGGGTGCATTCATGTTAGGTTTGAAAGATGAAATCAGAGTGGAGTTGAAGTCCGAGGACCACCTCGATATGGACAATTGTTTTGCTAAGACACGTGTAGTGGAAGAAAAACTTCTTAAGCGGTCTACACTTGAGAAAGCATGTAGAGCCTAAACAAAAGACTACAACGACTCAATGAAAATAAAGTCACAAAAATCTTCAGATCGACCCAATGCCTAGAAAGCCAATGGTAGTTTGTCGCAAAATTGAGGGAGCCCATGTACAAGCCATCAATCAATCAATGACTACCTATAAAGATAAATGGAAAAATGGGTTAGATTGCTCTGAGTATAAAAATATCCAACCATAAATAGAGCATAGTTTGATAAAATAGATATATAGTTATATGAAACAAAAACCAGTATGCAGCTCTAAACCATTGCCTATGAGCTGAAACCTTAAGTCACACCAAGAATACGCTGACTACCACAAATGTAGTAACACAATCAATTGTACGTTACAAAGATACACCAATAGTCTAACCACCACTAAACATGGTCAAGATCAAGACCACCGCTTATGAGCTAACACCTCAAGTCTCACCAAGGCTAAGCTTACTACCACAAATGTAGTAACACAATCCATTGTGAGTTGCAAAATACACCAATAGTCTAACCACCACTAAACATGATCAAGCTCAAGATCACTGCCTATGAGCTAACACCTTAAGCCTCACTAAGGCTAAGCTTACTACAACAAATGTAGTAATACAATTCATTGTGCATTACAAAGATACACCAATAGTTTATCCACTACCAAACATCATCATAGTGACAAGCATTCATAGAAATTCCTGCGGGCACAAACACGGGTGGAACAAAATCAATCGTTACCAGGCAATCTACAAAGACCAAGGATAACCTGCAGTGAAGCCTCCTGAGGTATGCCTATTCCACAATATATCTATATTTTCCTCTTATATACAAATAAAAACAAATTGTGTCAAAACTTGGGTTCTGACATGGATACTATATTCCCTTTCAACTGTTGTTAAGTTCTTGGGAAGGTTGAACAAATGAACCTATGTAAACCAGTCGCTCGTTGGTGCATAGTTAAAATGAGTTGTCATATGGCAATTGTCACTTCTTCAAAACATCAAACCCTAAGCATTCACAGAGCGGAACAAGCTCTAAACCTTTAGAACCAAGCAAAGCCAAACAAACAAGCAACAACCTGGACATTACTAAGACGTGATTCAAGTGCATCACATGCTTCACTAGTGAACCACAGTCAAGAGTGAAGCAAGTTGGAAACAAAGCAACAACTTGTGGCAGTTTGTGGTCTATGAGAAAATGATGAAGCCATGATGAGGACAGGTGTGAAATTAACAGGAAGAAAGAAGAAGAAGAGGCTCAACAGGAAGGATCGTATGTTCTGTATATTGTTATTGACAACTTTCTATCTTAATATACACACAGTAGCAAGAAATTAGGGATATGGAGTTACAACAGATTTTCAGTTACAGCAGAATTGGAAACAATATCTTGACTAATAAAGAAGATTTTATCTTCAAAATTCTAACGGTTTCAGCAGTCATCCTACACTCCCCCTCAAGTTGGAGTGTGCAGATCTGTGACACCCAACTTGGCCTTCAAGCTTTGAAACATATCCCTGCCTAATGGTTTTGTGAAAATATCAGCCAACTGCAATGACGTGGATACATGCTGAGGATGAATTATTTTTTGTTGAACCTTCTCTCGAACAAAATGACAATCCAGTTCTATATGTTTTGTTCGTTCATGAAAGACTAGATTTTGGGAGATATACAAGGCTGCTTGATTGTCACAATATAGACTTATTGGTTTGTGATGGTGTACATCCAAATCCTTTAATAGTGCCTTCAACCATACAATTTCACATGTAGCAGTAGCCATCGCTCGATATTTCGCTTCTGCGGATGATCTGGCTATGGTAGTTTGCTTCTTTGACTTCCATGAGATTGGACTTTTGCCAAGAAAAACCATAAAACCACTTACTGATTTCCGACTTGAAGGACAACTCACCCAATCAGAATCACAATACGCTCTTAACTGCATTTCACTAGATGATGATAGAAAGATACCTTTTCGAGTTGACGATTTTAAGTATCTTAGTATGCGAAGAGCTGCTTCATAATGTGGAAGTCGTGGTGATTGCATGAATTGACTTAACGTATGAACTGAATATGTTATCTCTGGACGAGTAATGGTCAAATAGATCAAGCGCCCTACTAACCTTCGATACATAGCTGGATCTTTAATCGGTTCACCTTCATCTGGAGTTAGTTTCAGTTTTTGATCCATAGGAAACTCGGCTGGTTTTGCTCCTAATAGACCAGCATCAGAAAGAATCTCCAATGCATGCTTTCTCTGATTTAAAAATATCCCGGATGGTGCTCGAGCACCATCATTTCCTGTAATAATAAGATCATCCACATACACTAGGATAGCAACAAACTGATTTCCAGAGTGTCGAGTGAATAATGTGTAATCTGCATTGGATTGAATAAAATGAGCATCCTTAAGGGCAGTCATGAGCTTGTGAAACCAGTTACGTGGTGATTGTTTAAGTCCATATAAGGACTTATGGAGGTGACAAACAGTAGTACTGGAATACTCCCCCTCACAAAGAAGGCCTGGAGGAATGGTCATATAAACTTCTTCGTGCAGATCACCATGTATGAATGCATTACTAACATCCATTTGATATAGGGGCCATTGACGAGTTGCAGCAACTTCAAGTAAAGTCCTCATGGTAGTAAGCTTTGCGACTAGGGCAAAAGTCTCATGAAAATCGATACCCTCAATTTGAGTATACCCATTTGCTACAAGTCGGGCTTTGTAGCGTTCGATAGTACCATCAGACCTCCGTTTGACTTTATATGCCCAACGACATCCAATTGGGTTTTTATTTGGAGGTAGGGTAGTAAGAGACCAAGTGGTATTTTGTTGGAGAGCATGGATCTCATCAGCCATAGCTTGGCGCCAGTGTTGATGTTGCACCGCTTCCGCATACGAGCTAGGTTCAACATCACTCAAAATAGAGGTCAAAAATGCAAAGTGGGGTGGGGAAAACTTAGAATGGTAAAGATAATTTTGAATGGGATACCGTGTACCTAAAGATGGCGTCATAGAGTGAGGATCCTTAGGCGTCGAATCTGATACCATCACGTTTGAGCACACATACTGATTGAGATAGGAAGGTGGATGTCTGGGACGACTTGATTTTCGTATGGTGGGTTCAGGTTGGGGTGAAATGGAAGAAGTATAAAGATTGACTGGTTCAGTAGAAACGAGGGGGGTAGGTGGAATGGGTGGCGACATTGGAGGAGTAGGCTCATGCACACTTACAATTGGAGAGTCACTTTCTTCACTCACATAGTCTTCTTGTGGTGTTGGTTGCACAAGTGAGTTCAAACCATCAAACCATCATCAGGCATGACCTGCCAGCCAACTAGCTGCTTGTTGACTTTGAGTATCAAGACTTCACACCCTTCCTCCCTCAAGCGACCATGGAATAATGGAACTCCAAGGTAACAAATGGAAGGCTCCCTACCAACCAGCGAAGCACACTGCTAATTCAAAGGACCATTGAATCATCAACATGAAATGGGATGAAAGCTGACTTACTGAAGTTAATCTTGAGCCATGTATGTTTTTTTGGGAAGTGACCTTTTCTTAAGAAAACAAAAACACATGATCTACGAAAGAGAGGATCGCTGGAGAAAGGACTTGTCTTTGCACATCTAATGACTAGTTTTTTATACCTTAATTGTGTTACTTTGACATACAAAAATTGGAGGCTCCTATAATACCAAAATTTTGGTGCTACGAAAGTTATTGTTTTACATGAGGATAATTTGAATGAGTAATAATAGACATAGTAGTACACTGGTTTTTAAAAATTTTAAGTTATTTTTGACATGAATTTAAGTGGTCTGGTTATTGTCTGACCCAAATGGTTTCAGATATGCATATAAAAGCAACAAAAGTGATTAGTTGCACCTCTACACCCGCCACCAAGTCAAATTGGTTTGCCGTTGATTCACTTATGGGATATTTGACAACAAGAACAATTTGTAACTGTTTCATGAAAATATCCTAAAAATTGAGATAGATTTATGAAACACTTTTTAACGTGTTCCAAAAATCTATCTCAATTTTTGGGCCAGATTAATAGAATAGTTACAAATTGTTCTATTTGCCAAATGAACTATTAGAATCAACTCATTTTATGGTTCATGAATTGCAAACTCATGCTAAAAGGAAAAATTCAATTTGAATCAGTTTTTATGAAGGTGACAAAGTGTGCAAAATGCCATACAAGTTGTTGATTTCCCAAATCATTTTGGTATAAAATTTGCTTCTTGTAAGAAAACAAATGGTCTTGGGCTGTTGTGATCAACTTTAATTTACTTGATATATGACAGATAGTCCCCTCAACGGTCTATTCAAGGCCCCATTAATTCTAGAATGGAACCAAGAGGTTGTCAATCCCATTTGTGAGTTTCAGTAATCAACTTAAAACCGCTAACTTGATTGATTTCAAAATTCCAAAAACCAGACTGCAAAATCTACATCACCTACATAATTCTTTAAAGCAAACAAACAAAGGGAGATGTTATCACTGAATTTGAATCCCAATCCAAGTCAATAAAAAATAGTAGCTGAATTAAAATTCTAGACATTTTAATGTGATTGTTTTAATTGCTAAGTGATCGAAGGATGCATTTTATATGTAAAAACAAGTGCTCGACTCCACTTATTAAAACCCAAACAATGTTCGTTAAACTCTACGGGAAAGTGGATGTTTAACAATAAGAATGTGCATTTTTTGAAACTAATGTTTTGGTAAATCTGCCTCAATGTAGTTCTCCTTGTGATTTAGATATGGACTTTATGATCTGCAAAGGTCTGTTTTGTTTTATAGCTCAAGCAATGTCAAGAATACCCATACGCATTTGACATCAAGTCGGAATGTTCAACGAGTCGAGCCAACTCAAGCTCAGGCTTGACTCAAAGTCGTTCAGTTAAGTTCGATTTGAGCTCGACTCGTAAGTTAAACAATTCGACTTCGAGTCAAGTAGGAATGTTCCATGAGTTGAGCCAACTCGTGCTCGACTAGCAGTCACTCAGTTAAGGTTGACTCGAGCTCGACTTGTAAGTTAAATGAGTGGAGTTCGAGCATAAATGATAACTTGACATTGTAAACGAGTTGAGTTTGATTTGGATGAACTCAACTTGATTAGGCTTATTTTACACTAATATTTATTTTTATAATTTTTAAAACTTAAGATGACATAAACAAAAATATGAAAATCTTAAGCACAAAATATATATTAAGGGATGCGAGTTTCAATGAGCTCGAACTCAGACTTTAATCGAGTCGAGCTCTAGCTCTCATAAATATAAAGCTCGAGTCAAGCTCAAGCAAAGATATACGTTGTGAGTCGAGTCCAGTTTGAACTTGTCGAACTCGGCTTACATGTCAAGGGTGCATAAATGGACAGCCCCACGATGCGAGGTCCACTCGAGCACCTTTTTTTTAATGAAAGCATTTGAGGGGAACGTAGTCTCACGGCGTATGGAGAGCGACCGAGCCTAACTCCATAGGCCACATTCAATGCAGCCACACTACGTGGAACATTAATGCTTCCACACGACATTTATGATGATAAAGAAATCTGGAATTGGAAAAATATTTCTGGAAATAAGTCTCCTATAATAAAGGAATGAGAAAAATGTTTCTGATTCTCATTTGATGTTTGTGTGATGACTGAGAAATAAATTTCCAGAAATTTATTTCTTAGTTTGATGAAAAAGAAATATATTTCCAGGTTTAGTGGGGTGCATCTGGTTCTTGGTGTTCGTTCGACGATCCTTTTTTTTCTTGGATTTTTTATTTTGCTCAACTCTTCGTTAGGTTGAATGCTTCTACTATTCAAATTGCATTAGATTGTACTGACAACAATATTGCCATTGACGTGGTATTGACGATGCTTTATGTTTTCTGTAGGTTAGGTTACAAACATCAAATCCTGCCCTTTTGTTGTTTATTAAGTATCATGTGATTAAAAAATCTTCCATTCTTTTTAACCTTTTGTTTGCTTCTACATGTTTCTTTTCCTATCAATAAAAATTGTAATTGCATTTTTTGTTAAATTCATTCATGAAGTTTTAGATGCAATTTTATTTGCTAGTCTCGTAATGATAGATGTATATGTGCAGAGGTTGTGAAGGCTGTTTTGGATTGATCTTGAGCAGGCAACTTAATATGGTTATATCCAAAATATCCATCTATGAAAGAGAACATTGCATGGCCCATTGTACTATCAACCAACAAATCAATAGTTGGTAATGGATAATCATCATTGGCAGTGGCCTTGTTCAGATCTTTGAAATCGATGTAAAGATGAATTTTACCATTTTTCTTAGGGACTACTATAATGTTTGATAACCATATGGGATAGTCAATTGTTCACAAAAATCTGACATTCAAAAGGGTCTTGGAGACCTTCCTTGATTTGCCCCTTGAGCCGAATGCCTAGTTTTCTTAGCTTTTTCTTAATTAGTTTGCATTCTGGTTTTAAGGATAAACGATGTTTGATCAACTTGGTATTAAGGCTTAGCATGTCCTCATAGGTCCATGCACAAGCCTTTTGATGTTTTGTGAAGAACTCGATCAATTTCTTTTTTTTTTCTCTATAGAGAGATTGGTTTCAATTTATAGTATCCTCAAATTGTCTATTTTGCCAATGTTAATTACCTCGATCGGATCATTAACCACAACAATGGTTGATCTTATTTTTCTGTTTGAGTGAAATTCAAGCATTCTGTTTCTACGAGTTACAAATTCAATACTACTAGTATCTTCAACGACTAGTGACTTTAATTATTGATCTTCAGGTGCCATCCTCTATGACAAAATAGGATTGTTAGACTTTGATTAAAACATAAATCAAAATAGATTTGCATTGATTACAATTGTTATCATTATATATCAATGATATTTCAAAATGTGACACTGGGTCGACAAATGAGTACAATGATTTTTCTTGGTAAAAAACAAGAGACGTGAAAGGACTTGAGTGACTAGTTTTAGGCTAACAGTGAACATCCACGCATGGTGGTTCCCATGACAAATGACACCGGCTTGAACTCTTCATCTTCTGCTCCTTCATTGTTGTGACACCTCAAAGCACAAATCCCTCTTTGTCCAGAGATCATAACCAATTTTAGACTTCCATTTGCATTCTTACTGAGGCTAGTGAATGGTTGATACCCTTGGCATAGGAGGAGCTTGAATCTTTCTTTATTTCAAAAAAATTGTTTCAATAGAGGATGATCCCCATAAGTTGATTCATATGAAATGGAACTGTTTCCGTTGACCATCCATATTTGTTTCTTTGTTTTACAAATAGATATCCTGCTGAAATTTTTGAATAGCTCATCCCCTTTGTAGACATGCATGCTAAGACATATGTATGTACATGAAGCATTGGNAATCTATTTGCCCACTTTTCAGTTTTCAAACTAACTAGAAAATCAGACTAATTAAAAAGCACTTCGAAGGGTTCTATGTCGAATACTTCCTCTAGTGATAGTATCTACACCTTGGGAGCGGAATTGGTGGAAGACATTTCCTTGGGTCCAGGTGGGCCATGGCCCCAGCCTAAGCAATTGAAAAAAAAAATACATTGAAAAAATAAAACTTTTTGGTTGCGCCATGTATTTTTTGAATTCAGATTCAGTTTGGCCCCACCTGGATCCAGAGGTTTGACTGTTCGGCCTGCCCCTGAAAAAAATCCTAGTTCTGCCCCTGCTTGGGTCTTGCCGCCCCCTATCTTTTTTTGACCAATAGTTCAAAGAAATCCACAATAGTTTCTCTTTTTCATTATGGGTCATCATAACCTCATGTTTTGATAGAACTTCGGAAAAAATATACCTAACAATTGACACTATTTTCTTGTCAGGCTTTGGAAAGAGATTAATGATTGTCTCTTGCTGTCTTGGAGTTAGTTTAATCAACTCTTGGTCAACCACATCTTGAATTATACTTTCTAGTACTAAGTAGTTTTCAATGTCATGTCCCGACGCTTGGTAAAATTTGCAATTTGCAGAGCTGATTTTTGTTTCTACCAATTACATGAGGAGGGTTGAAAACTTTTGACAATAACAACATATCTATCTTCATTAGTTCATTCATGATCTATTCAAAAGATTGTTTCAGTGCTGTTAACTTTTTATCGTAGCTTCGACGTGTGGGACTGAGATGTTGGATCTCTATCCTTGAATGAAATCTTTAACTTTCTCTCTTGGTTTTCTGCCTAAGATTGCATAAGGTAATAACTATCGGAGTGGTTTCCACATTTTGGGTTATCAATTTATCAAAATTTTTGAGCTCTACCATGTTGACATGCTATTGGTACCATTATGCTACTACACCCTCTAGGTTTTGTGGAAAACCGCGTATGAGAGCTCAATGATTGTTTTTAAATTTGTAGCATTCAACAAAAGACATGGTCAAATGGGCCTTCCGATCCTACTGAACATTGAATTTTACAAACCTTTCTCGTAAACTTTGATGTACTTGTCAATTCGAAGCTTTCATAGAAATCTTTGCAAGTGAAACTTTCTTTTATTCTTGTCTTTCACTTGAACAATATTTACCTTTTCTCAACTTCATGTAATTTGAATTTTAGATATTCTCCCCTTTTTTGTAGTTTCTTTAGGAGTTTTGTTGTTCTTTTTACTGCTTGTCTCTATACCAGTGCCATAAGAGGTTTCTCTATCACTCAACAAAGATTCTTTACCCTTCTTCTTTTTCTTTTCTTGTTGGTTTTTTTGGTTCCTTGTTCAATTTTAGATAAACTTGCAAAATCTTTTATATTCTTTTGGATCTAGTTCAAGAGTTTTTGAAGTTGTATTGGAACTCAAAGATGATTCATCAACTTTGTTCTTATGATGAAGTTGTCGTTCAGATTCCATTAGTATTATTCTGTTTATTTGGTTTCTACTTTCCACCATAAGTTGGAAGTTCACTTGGTTAGAAAAGAGGACAAGGAGTTAATTTTTTTTGAAAAATGATATGATGATAGACATTTAGTGATGATGGGCAAAATATTTGATTTAATATTGCAAATATTAAATGAGACAACATTGTTTTGATGACTCGATTGATGACAATGTTTTGGGCTGGACTCTAACACCTAACTAACAGTGATACATGAGTGCATGTCTCTCCATCATTTGGCATAGTCTGGACCATGGAAGAACCAACAACAGGATAGCTGTGAGCAAATGGCCCCCATCATTGTTGGGATAGGATGTATGTTCTAAACCACTCAGGAGTATCCAACTCATACTTCACATTGACCTCTTCAGATTTGCAATTTTGAATATGCCTTTGTTGTTGTGAAGATTGATGGAGACAATGTTTGGATGGTATTGCACTATAAAATATGGCCACAGAGGTAGGCAACCCTTTTTGGGTTGTACGTGTATGTTGACTTGATGATTTTTCTATCAAAGAAATCCCATATAATGCTTCCTTCATCAACATATTCCATCTTTCACTGATAATGCTCTACGTTGAGAACCATCTTGTTAGAATTGTGGAGATGACTTAATTGTGACCCCACATGCTTGCATAACCAAGATGGAAGGGTGAAGGCACATCCTTTGACATAGTCTACGTCCCTAAATGAAAATTTGAAAAATTCCTTGCAAAGGAGAGCTAACGCTGCCATCACTATTGACTAGGAGTGGATTTTGATGTAGGCCTGGGCATCGGGCTGGCAAGATAAGAATTGGGCTTGGGCTGGCCCGACACTTGAGACCTGAGCCCAGGCTCAGCCCGATCAAAATAAAAAAATATTTTTAAAATATAACATATATTTTTAATAATAAAATATATATCATTATTAAAATAAAAATAGTCTTAAATAACATGCTGGGCTGAATGGGGCTCCTCTCATAATGTTGAAAACTTCATCCACGTAATGGCCATTTCACCCCATGCAAACCAAAATGTATGGATACTAAAGAATGTCCCAAGTCTTCGTTGCAATATGACTTGGTCATAGTAGCATTTATGAGTTGGTTCGCTTAGATCTACACGGTTAGTGGATTGTGTGCTTGCACACTGAGTGGATGCATGCTTTATTAAAGCAATTTAAATGTTCATTCTTCCCTTTTTTATTTCTTCATTCATAATTTACTTGGTTTTTATAGTGCTGATGGTTTGTAGAATGTTGGACAGCTTTTAAGCCCTCCCTTGGAATCAAGAGCGCATCTTCATGTAGAGTTCTTGAGCTTGGTTTGATTTTAATCAAGATTTTGGAATTTCGGTTTGGAAATAATTTGTAGAATTTCGAAAATCTTGTGGATTTAGTTGATGAAATCTCATTAATGTATAAAAGTTCTTTTCAGTTTTTGAACTCAAATAGGAATGTTTTTTTATTGAAATCTTGCTTAGAAACCACATTTTGTGATTTTTAAAGAATTGTGACACTTGTGCTTTGTCCTTAAATATTTTTGCAAAAATAATTTGAATACTTGGCTCCATAATTTTGAAATCCATTTGGTTTGACAAGTTTTGAAAAACTGATTTTAGCTTTTAAAGTTGCAATATGGAGGATTCCTAACTAAAATATATTTGATTTTGAATATTCAGATTTCTTGAAGCTGCACTTTGAGAATTCTAGGCATTTTTGGAATGCTCAGAATTTGCTCCCAGATGATTTCCTTTTTTGGCTTGAACATGTATATTTGAGATCCGGATTTTGTGGGTTTGAGAAATGAGCTGATCATCCAACACTTTGGATTGATTCCGGCAGCCTTCTCATTTCTTTTACAACGACCAATTGTTTTTGAACATGTTGTTTTGGAAAATTTGCTTTTGCAAAATTGTAGTAATTTCTGAAAATTTCAAAAATAATAAAATTTGACGCAAGCTCGTCTGAAGTATCTTAGTCGAGTACAAGATGGATTTAACTCCTTGTCTGAGCGAAACCAATCTTGGATTGACTACAATTAGATGATTTGACATTTTATTGGGCTTACGATGCCATTGGGGCAAGATGATCATGATTTCATTCTCTCCCCCACGTGCCACATCATTATAAAATTGAAGATAACATATAAAATTGAAGATAAAATATCTATACTTACACAAATTTGCTGAGTACTTAACAAATGTGCTGAGTATCCTCTCTTGATTTAGGGATTTCCTCACTGTAGTTTCACACAATTTAGAACTTCTCAAAGGTTGAGTTTTTTGGTCCATAGGTGGGTTAATTTAGGAAACAATGTTTTTCTTGTTTCAAAAACGAGTTTTGATTGGGTATTTGCCGAAATTGCATGCATGCATAGATGCTTTTATCATGTACATTTTTATGTATGGCAACCTGGCTGGACATAATTCCTGCCTGGTCATAATTCCTAGCCTTAATATAATAGAATGAGTGAAAATGTCCACCCGATACGTTGGCTCTTCCATCGCACAAGGCAACGAAAATAACACCACATGGAATACATACCTTGCTCCGACAAAATGAGGTTGGGCAAACTCACCATTGGTCATGACTATTATGTTTGGTTTCAAGTTTGAAGAAATTAGGCTGTTACTGGTTAGGAGGCAATGGAAGCTACAACTTGCTGGCAGCAAGATTGCAAGTCTAACCTTAAAGAGAACAAAGGTAATTGCCAGTTTGTAAGCCAAGGTCGAACTTTAGTAGGTTTGAATGAGAGCGTCTGGGTTGACTGCTGCTGGCTTCAATGTGGGTATGTTGTTATGAGTAGGGCTGGTCAATGAGTCGAGCTAACTCAAGCACGACTCAAACTCGCTCGGTAAACTTGACTCTAACTCAACCACCTAAATGAGTCAAGCTCGAGTTAAATGAGCTCGGCTCGGTTAAACTCGGTTAAGCTTGAATTTCTATACAATACATCTTATAAAGTTATCAAAAAAAGTAAATTGTTTAAATGGGTATACATATGAATGGTATGTAGGAGGTTCCATGTTCAAGTCTATATGCCGCATCTTCATTTAAAAAAATAATTTTTTAATGAAATGCTTGGCAGGCTCAAGCCAATCTTCAGTTTCAGCCGAATCGAGCTGAGTTCGAGTTTTAAGAACTCGAGCGCGAGCTCGAAAAATAATTTTTTAATGAAATGCTTGGCAGGCTCAAGCCAATCTTCAGTTTCAGCCGAATCGAGCTGAGTTCGTGTTTTAAGAACTCGAGCGCGAGTCGAGCTTGAGCTAATGAAACCAAACTCGAGCTGAGTTCAAGTTTCTTTCAAGACACACGAGCCGAGTTCGAGCTATCTCAACTCGGCTCAAACTCGCTCACGAACCTCCCTAGTTATGAGTTACTGGATTGAAGCAGCCAAGCCGACTATGGTTGACCGGGTGAAATAGAAAATCATGACTGAACTTAAGAAAACAATGCGATTGCCATTCAGAGCAATCAGCAGGATTGTTGCAAATTGGAGTTGGTTCAATAGTAGCTACTGTTTCGAGCAACCAGACTGCCATAGACTAGGAATAGTTAGTCAGCTATGGCATTAGATGCTACTCAAGTTACCGCTTGTTAGGGAGATCAACTTGATTTTGGTTAGTTGGAGGGCAATAGAATTGGAATGAACTTGATGGCCATGGGCTAGGAGAAGTCTCTATCTTTTGTAGAATGAATAACTTGTTGATCTGAACTTGGAGACAATAGCAAGTCATTGATTAGAAATGCCAGAAGGCCGTTTAGTTGAAGTGAACCTTACCTGGTCCGATCAAGAACAATGACGATGCTGCTATGATGACCGGCGGTTAAGTTGTGGATGAGAATGAGCCAGGCCGCTGTGATTGTAAGTAGTTAAACTACCGATGGCTAGCAGTGAACCTGCTAACTAAAATCTGTCAAGCAAGCTAGGCTGCTTCTACGGCAAGTATGTACACTACTATTTTGAACACTGACATTGCTAGTTAGGATTCAATAGTAGTAAAATTCGAGCAATTTGATCAACTAGGGACTAATTGAAGTAAGCATTGCAATTGGGCAAGTTGACCTGAGCAGAGAAGTGACTGAACCAAGCACAAGTTGTGACAGGACCGTGGATTAGGAGCGGATTTAAGCGGAGACAGTTGACGCAGTAAACTAATCGAACTGTAGCTGATGTCCAACCTACTAGCTGAAGCAAGGGGCTCTGGAACTGTTGTGGGCGAGCTTGGAGTCTGTTGTCCAAGCTGCTGAAACTGAAGAGAACTGCGTTGATGTAGAAATGGCTTGTCATGCAGAGCCTGAAGAAGAGCAGCTGTCATTAAGTGCATTTCAGTTTTGATGCTTGCTATACAGCCAAAGTGTTGCTAGCTGTCTGCCTAGGTGCTCCTTGTGTTTGGGTGGTCACATATTCAAATAGGCTGTAATACCAAGTGGCCAATTTGTTTTTCTTCTGCTTTTTTTCCTCTTGTTTTTGTCCTTGTTCTTCCTCTTCTTCCTTCTCTTTGTGTCACTTTTTTCGGCCTGCCTAGGCTCCCACCTAATTGCTGCCTAGTCCTTTTCTGGAAGTCCAGTCCGTAGGTTTACCTAGTTCTTTTGACCACGTGGTCTGTTTGCACCACTGTCTAGTCTTACCTAGTGCTTTTTATTTCATAGGCTGTTTGTCTGCACATATACACATGCATGTGTACAAGTACGAATGCAGTACAAAACCACATTATAGTAGCAATGTGAATGCCATACTATTACTAACTCCTAACTCATCTATTTTCTCATCTATTAATGTCAGTAACTGTATACATCATCATAAGCAATGGCAGAGCCAGAAATTTTAGTGAGAGGGGCACTGATATATAAATTTTGTCAGCATGGTTCTGGCACTGATACAATTCTTTCTACTTGATCGTCTTTGATGTTTTGTGACAACATGTGGGCACGTGTGAGAGGGTAATACCAAGCCACACTCTACCAGCATATGTTTATGTCATAACATATACGATTTACAAACACCTAATGTGACTGCTCTTCTATTCAAAATGATGATTCTGGCGTGCATACAACTCTTTCTATTTGATCGTCTTCATTGCTCTGTGGCTAGTTACCATCTTGGATGAGGTCCATTTATCCCTTTAGGTTTGGTTTATAAAGCTTTTGTTTGAATTGAACAGCTGCTACGCTTAGTTAACTACTTTAGATATTTTCTGGCGTGCTTGATTTACATGGGTATAATAATTTCTCTTCAGTATCTGCAGACCCCAAATTGAATGAAGGTAAAAATGGACTGTTGAGTGTATCTTGTTTAGGATGAGAATCTGGCATTTGAGAGTTGAGACTGACTACCTTCTGTTTTCACCCGTTCATGATATTAGTGTACCGTTTTCCTTGCATCATTTATGGGTCAAATGATATTGTGTACTGCGGTACCCAAACTGCCCATAAACTGCCAGTAATGGTGGCTTTCGATGGTGATTGCAGGAATGACAAGGGGGATACCTTGGTTGCTTCCTTCTTCCACAGTGTAAGCCCTCTAACAAGCACAGCCGTTGGGGATACCTTGGTTCCTCCCTTCTTCCACAGTGTAAGCCCTCTAACAATCACAGCCGTTGGAGCCGAGCTTTCACACAACTTCTCAAACAATGAGAGCACCCTAATGATTGGCACCCAGCATGCATGGGACCCTCTGACACTGGTTAAGGCTCGGTTGAACAACTATGGCAAAGCTAGTGCTCTTATCCAGCATCAGTGGAGGCCAAAGTTCTTCACAATCTCTGGCGAGATGGACACGAGGGCAATAGAGAAGAGTGCGAAGGTCGGGCTTTCACTAGTTCTCAAACCATGAATGTTAAAGGAAGGCGGTAGCTTGAGTTTCAGTTGAACAGTAAAACTCATTCTTATGGTAATGGTGGACGCTAACTATGAAACATAATGTATCTTAATGAGAAGGACCAGTGCTGAAATGGAAATTAGGTGTCCCAGATTAACCATCCTACTACAGGCATGGCCAACCATTACTGTCACACTTATCCAGCTCAACCATGTCATATGGTCAACTTAAGCTGGTTTCCCCAGGTGTTCAAAGAAACCATAAAAGAAACAAGAAAATCATGGGCATTTTTAAATCCCTGGCACAGCTGTAACCACAATCAAATACTGACAGTTGAAAAGGAATGTAGCATCCCTAGATTTTCATGGATCAAAGCACAATCAAATACTGGTAGTTGAAAAGGAATGTAGCATCCCTAGACTTTCATGGATCAACCAAAACACTGCTGAGCTGATGCTGCAAAGGGGTGCTCAGTTGTAAAAGGAAAATGGCATTGCGTGCACATATGTGAACCTAGTGAGATGTTTTAGCATGAGATCTATTGTTTGATATGAGGGAATGAAAACGAGCTCCACTTAGGGCCATAATATTTCCTATTGTTAACTGACCTTACCTATGTGACACAGGTGCACATGCGGCAAACAACAAAATTAGTCTAGAGCTACAATTCCGATAATGATTCACTCAAAAAAAAAAAGTCATGTCAACTCGGGTGCAGCGACTTTTTTGAAGAGTCCATGTTACTAGTAACCCATCCTTTCTTCCGAATGACCTTTCAGGTGCAGGGAGTCACCCTAGACTGGGTTGACAAAATGACCTTCCAAGTTAATATATCCTTGAAAAGGAATATTTATGAGGACTTCATTAGACAAAAACAGTCAACAGCCCAAGCCACAAAAACAGTTAAAAGCATATCAATCTATACACTTACTTCCCACAAATCATTGTCTACCAAATCTGTTCACAATGAATTAAAAAGACCAGGATCTCCATTTCACCAAGTGTAGCTATCAAAACTAACAAGTTCACTAACTGCTCTTTACCAACTTTGAGAGTTCATAATTGTGATTGATAAAATTCAGGATACTGAAGGCTGTTAAAGGTTTAGAATCGTTATCCGCATGCACAACTCTAATGCATAGAGCATAAAGAGAGTTGCAAAATTCATATCTAAGAATTCAAGGAGAGAAGCAATAATGAAAAAGCCCACTTACAAGTTCAAGGAAGCTATCAGGTTTGCATTTGAGTAGCTCAATCCAGCATTGTACATGGTGAAATTCCCTGTTGCAGTGTCAAATGCAACATCGGTGCCAAGAGCAACAACACTGCTTCCAAGGACACCAGAGAATTTAACAATAGGGTTTGCAGTCAAGCCAATGCTTGTGCTAATCCCCGCATGGTCATGAAAATACTGGAGTTCAACCTGTGGTGACAAAAGATATCATAGAAAAACAAGCATCATACAACAGACAAAGCCATAGATAGAAATGGACCAAATCCTTTTCCATCATAAAACTAACAGAGTAAAGGATCAGTCATGCTACCTTGCCAGATTTCTGGTCGGGAACAACAAAGCTAAAGATAGTTTTGAGTCCTGGTGCTGGCTCATCAACAGTTACAGTTGTAAAAAGCTGGCAAAGACAAATATATCAGCAGGCTGTACACAAGCAACAACTCATAATTTAAACAAAAAATACATCACCCTTCTTCGTCAGTAGGCTGTACACAAATACATCATCTTACTTTTGAGTTTGTGTCCACTTTAATGTCAGTAGTGACATTCCTATTCTTCAGTTGAGTATTGACATCTGCCACTGCCAACAATAAATCACCCTTCTTCGTCCCTGATGTTGTGATTGCCTGCAAGATGAAAAAGATCATCTAATCAAACATAATGTTGGCAAAAGCATCAAATGTGCACACCCATGTATGCCTCACTGAAAGAGGGAGCAAGTGAAATGCTTTAATATTTAATTTAACATCTAAGATTCTAAAAGCACACCAAAACAACAAAAATAAGCAATTCATATATTGCACATAGATTTTTTTCACCAAACAGAACTCAACCATCTGAAGAGAAAGTTCAGCTCTATCAATTATCAGGTGCCCATCAAAAAGATGAAGGGTGTCCATTTGCTGAAGTTTCCACACAAGGCATATTCCACGGTCCTGACTCAACCAAAATTGAAGCATCCATGGTGTCCAAATAGAGGTACTTTTGTTTTTCCATTCCTCTATGCAAACCAGCTCAGTGCTATACAACATGTGTCTCAATGCCAGTTTTTTAACCTTGAAGAGATCAGGACAGTCCAATCCACAGTATAATTACTGCAGTTCCACTATCCAAACAACTGAATCAAAGCAATGAAGTGACAAAACTATATTCAAATTTTTCTCATTTTCAAGTGATATTGTGTGGCACCCAAAAAAGAAAAAAGAAAAAAAAAAAATGTTGTCACGTGCCAATAAGGGCAGGCTTAAAAGACAACTTCTTTGAAATGTTATTGAATGTGAGTATGTCTCACCCTGACAAAGTTAAGTTGGAGCGTCTCGGAAGTACATTTTGAGACACTCCATGCCTTAAAAGAAAATTTAGGATCAATAGCATCTTTTCATCAATAATTTACCTCAATTTTCATGCTAATGGAGCTGGTAACACATATTTACATGTTTGTGATTACAAATATCCATGAATACTTATTATTGGTTCCATCACCCTTTATATCTTATTTCTCTCAATTCTTTTTCATTCCCTCCTTGTTTTCTTTTCTTTTCCATGACCGTCAATATGTTGAACTGTGTGAGCAACTTGGAGATTATGAAACAGCATTTTTTATATATCAAGAAAAGATATGACCCTCAATAAGAAGCTCACATTCGTAAAACAACCAGATCAGAAGCAAAATCTATGAGAAGCACATATCATCCCCAGCTTATTAGAGCAATATGTACCAGATGCACAAAAAAAAATGTATGCAGAATTGTGAAACCCTGATTTTTGTGAAACCACATTTGATAAACCAGGCAGCTCAAATTTAGGAGCCGGAATTCCTCTCCAGCATGTTCACATCTTGAGTGAAAAGTCGGAGCAGAAATTCAAAACAAAAAAGGGTGAACAACATTAAACACAAAAAAGAAGCACTACTTACGGTGAAGAAGCACGGCTATAGACCCAATGCCCAAGTGAGAAAAAGAAAAGCTAGTTTAAAAGCAGAATTTGACCAAACCAAAAGTTACACGTCCATTTAAACCAAAACCCTAACCATATCAGATATGCACGCAGTAAGAATGTGAGACAGCAGATATTAACAGCTATATCAGAGACACATAGAAAGTAATATAGGCAAGGCAAAAGAAACCATCCCGTATTATTTAGCTGAAAATGAACCCAACCGGGAAGGTTTGACCACAGAGCAATCAATCCCCAACGGAATCGCTGCCAAAACGTAATTGATGGAAGCCATAATGACCAGGAACGGAAAAATCAACCATCCGAAAAGGTTTGACCTCGGAACAATCAGAAACCCCGGACGCTCGAGAACAAAAAAAAGAAGAAACCCGTGATCAACAAAAGGAAACGGAAACTCGCAGTCCAAATATAACTGAAGGAAGGCACAATCCACACAAAATGGTCCACAAAACAAACCGCGCTTCCTTAAAAAGGCCACATCAGAGCAAATGGAAGTCCAAAGAGGAGACCTACCACGTTGTCGGATGTGTAGGTAGTGAGAGTGAATTTATGGTCACTCTGGTAATCCTTGTACAGAAGATCTGAGAAAAGAGAACAAAGGGAAAAAGTAAACAAGAGGACCCAAAAACTTGAAGTACAAGCTATAGCTATAGAAGGTCAGAAAATGGTTCTCCTGAAGATCACCTCTGGCTTTCTTCCCAATGTCGGAGTAGAGCCCCGGTCCCTTCACCATGAGACAGAAAGAGTTACGCAGAGGACGAAGAGTCGAAGATTAGTTTTCCTCCTCTGAGAATGAGAAAGAGAATGACGAAACCCTAGAGTTTTAGAGCTGTTTGGTAGAAGGGAAAGGAAGGGAGGAAAAAGAAGGGAAAGGAAAGGGATCCATTCCTGGAGAGGGAAGAGAGAGAATGACGGACCCTAGATTTTTAGGGCTCGATGGAGAGGAGACTCCTGGAGGGTGGAGGAAGTTTTATCAGCCGTTCGATGCAGCTTGGGATCCACGAAAACTTTTCTTGGCCGTCCATCGCCAGATAGTTCTTCCAACTCTCCGGGTCAGATACTTCACTAGCGTCCCGTTTTGGGGGAAAAGACAGTCAAAGGCCTAGCCCTCCAACTTCTTGGCCTTGACTCGTTAAATGACTGAAGTACCGCGCCGTTTGACAACAATAATAGTTTGTTATCGCTTCACACAAAATAGTATAATGCTAACAAACTCATTGCCAAACAACTTTAGTTGGACCCAGATAATAACGAACATGCAAATGGGTTGCTTTGCCAATTGTCATTCGAAACCTGTTTTCAAACAGGTCGGATTCAACCTTGGATTAAATTGATTTGGATTCTTTTTTTTTTTAATTTGAATGAAATAAATGATCGCTTACTTATAATTTTGAATTCAGAATTTATATGTTTTATGGATTGACAAAGCTATAAATTCTTATAGCTAAGTGGCATCAGGATAACAAATTTTAACTTTTAAGTGGCAACCAATGTGTAAATAGTTATATGACCGACAAGTATTAATATAACCAAACACACCAGTCCATGTGTGCTTTTGCCCTTAGTTTTACAGTCATTGCACCGAGTATTGTTGAGTGGATTGATATATGTTAATTTTTATAGGAAATATGTTAAGCAATTCATTATATATAACGACTTTTCTTTAGCTATAAATCTTAAAATTTTAGTTATCTGACAACATTTAGCATCCAACAAATTTGAAATATATATATATATATATATATATAGAAGTTTTAGCATTGTATGTCATATAATAATTGTGGATTTGATAAGTTAGTTGGATGTTTGACAATGATAGTGCTCTTGCTATTACTGTCTCATGAATATGTCCTAAATTGCAACTAGTGTTCTTCTTAAATGTGTCATATCATCTCCACAAAGTCGTTGAAATTGTTACTTTGAATTATGCTGAACCTCTAAATGCATGTTTATCTACCCAGTTTTGGTTTTTGGATATGACTTAGACCATACCAACTTATCAAATCCACAATATTAAAAGAGATATGATATTTAATGCTGAAACCTATATTTATATATTGAACAAATATTTATATATTGATTCAAATTTGTTGGATGTCAAATGTTGTCACATGACTAAAATTTTAAAATTTATAGTTAAAGAAAAGTCGTTAATACAATGAATTGCTTAACATGTTTCCTGTAGAAATTAACAAGCATATATCAATTAACTCGGCAATACACGACGCAATTACCCTAAAACAAGGGGCAAAAGTGAGTAGGATGAAATGAAGCTTGAAGAAGTGAGTTTCAAGGTTCAGAATTTCTTACAACCAAATGATTCGACTAATGAACCATTGTTGTCAACGTTCGATAAATGGACCTCATCCAAGTCTCCAAGATGGTAACTAGCCACAGAGCAATGATGACGATCAAATAGAAAAAGAAATTATTATACCCATGTAAATCAAGCACGCCAGAAACTATCTAAAGTAGTTAACTAAGCGTAGCAGCTGTTCAATTCTTCATTAGCTTCAAATTGGGCGAGGATGTAGGTTTGGATGGAGATTAGGCCTTAAAGTGAGCTTATTACTGTGACGCAGGACATAGCAGCATTTTCTGGTTGGCAGTGGGTCATCGTCTTTCTCCTTTTTCGTTTTCTTCTACATTTCCTAGCTCCGCAAGTCAACTGGATGGCAGCGCAGGCTCTCCACCGCTCCTTGTTCTCCTTCAGTACGACTCGACACTACCTCTCTTCATTTTCATACCCTCCTTGTCGTTCAAGTTTCGTCGCCATGTTCGCTTCCGCATCTGTTCCACCTCCCGATGTTGCTAAATTAGCAGAAAGTGCCCGAATTGTGCTCACTTCAGACGAGGCAATGCCCTTGCTCCTTACTTTCTTTGATTCTTCTGCCTTCCATTCTTGCACATTGTTGCTATCATTGATCGTGACACACAGCAACGTGAACAAACAGCAGGGAAGGGAATTCAAACAATCGAATGAATGGAGAAACAGAGCTTTAGTTGCTGGTCATAAGCACATTTCCGATATTTCTCTTCTTACATTTTTTCTTTTTTCTTTTTTGCTGTTTCATATTGGAATTCGCAGGTTGAGGAATTCACACCCAAAATTAGGCAAGTCGTAGACTGGTATGTAACTTTGAAGAGTCATGTATCTTAGTGGCTCTTTTCTTCGTTTATTGTTGTTTTGGTTGGCAACTTTTAGTATTGTATATTGTCGGTTGAACGACTGGGCTGCAGGGGATGATATTGCCTTATATTGTTGTCTTATACATGAATTCTGAGAATTTGATCTTTAGTAATGCTATCTTTATGCATTTCCATTTTTTCCCAAAATATTAGCTATTTTTAATATGTAAATATATATCCTTTATTGATGATCCTGTTCAAGGATCACTGGCTGGATTATGGAGGAATTGATTGCAATTTCATTTTGTCTGTAATTAGGATAGTCTAATGCTATTTGTACAAGATGACCAAGAGAAATACGAGCAGAACAATTACTCTTGTTTTCTGCTGTCAAAATTCAAGGATAAAAAGCAAGTCTAATCTTGTGATGTTAGGAGTTATTCTGAAAAAAGATATTTAAGAAATTGACGGAATATACTTAAAAGTTATTAACATGCCTGAAATTCCCTCATAGATTATCATAAGCTTCTGTATTTGGTTCAGCTGGCTATCTTTTTGTCTTTTAAAGTGTATATGGCATGTTTCTTTAAATCATGGTTAATTGATCTAAAGTATTTGCTAGAAGATCAAGAATTGCTTGTAGTCACGGGGATCACCTCTTATGTTTGTTTTTTGTTTGAAGTTTGAACCTATATCTAAGTCAGTAGGTAGATCGGTCAGTTAAATTATGCTTTTAACATTTGCATACATGATATCACATGAATGGGATGTTCTTAAAATTATTCACTGCACTTGGGTCATATGTATCTCAGTTTTTGAGACTCACTATTTCTGGAGATGGAGAACGAAAAGGATTTGGTGTTCTTCTGGATATTAGTTGGTAAATACTAGTGATACAAATAAAATCAGGTCTTACTCACATGTGAAAGGGGATGCTTGACAAGCTAGCATTGTTATTCTGTAACGGATTATCGGTTTATTATCTGGAGGATTCTTCTTGCTTATTGGCTCATACCTTGTTATTTGCTATATTTTTCTCATGCAAAATCAGCAGCTTTTCTCACTTCTCCAACACTGTATTTGTTTCTTCTGTCATCTTCCTTGTCCTAGATATTGTTCTTTTTAGTTGATCATGATAGTCATATGTAATTCTAATTAACCTGAGGTTTTCCTGACACTGATTGATAACTGGTGGTTCATGAAACCTGTCTATTTCCTAAATGACGACACTTATCAAATGCTTCTCCTGCTAATTATTTTTGATTGACATAATTGTGAAGTCTTGTGGTGTATCAATGTTTTTAATAGTTGTGTGACATAGTCCTTCATTCCCTCTTTAATCACAGGTTTGGGCAGCTTCAAGCTGTTGACCTTGAAAGTGTTGAACCTGCACTTAGAGCTGGTGATTATCAAAACTTCTAGCCACATAAATATTTTGCATGTGTTTTGATGCCTTTATTTGGATAATATTCTTAGTCGTCAGCATCAGCGACACATATTGCACTTCTTATTTGCATAATATGCTCAATTATGTAATTTGGTCTCTCTCTCTATCTCTTTCTCTCACGAACACACACATACACGTACAACATAGAGATAGAGTTGTCTTTGTAAAACTAGGTTTTGTGATGGTGTTCTGAAATATGTTTTCCCCTTCGATTTTTTGGAATTTTCTTTTTTGGACCCCCCTTTCTCTCTCACACAAACCCACAGACATGGCGATGGAGTTAATTTTGTAGTTGTGTTCTGAATTGTGTATTATCTGATCTCTGATGTGGACTTTAACACGACAGCACCTAGCTTTCCTTCGAAATAAGCAATAAAATGAGAAAAAACTTTACAAGCTAATGCCTCATTGTTAGTTCCCTCGATGTTTTGTGAGCTTTTCAAGTTTGAAAGCAACATAAGGGAGCAATCATAAACTGAGAAGCTTGATTCACAACACATGCTTTTAATTTCCTATATTTGATGAGCAGGATACTGTTTGCCTCATACCATTTATGCATAATAGTTCTTGTACTTCTATTGTGTGGTTCAGTGGGGAATTATGTTGTGCAGATATGGATGTATATGACAATTTGCGACCAGATGCGCCTGAAATTTTCGAGAACAGGTGAGTGGTAAAATTGTCTTACGATATTTTGTATGTCTGAGGCTGCATAGTGGGATCCAAAAGACTCATTTATTAGTACGCTAGTTTCAGAAACTCTGCAATTTGGTTTCTTGACAGAGAATCAATGTTATCATCTGTTCCTAGCTATGATGAGCCATATATTAAAGTTCCAAAGGTATTGAACAAGGAGCGATCGTGGTTAAGGTAATTCTTTGTCATTTTTTCTACGTATTTTCATGCTTTTGTATTTAAGAGACATGATCTTGTAATTTTTTCCCATGAAGAAGATGCTTTCTGTTCTGCACATGGAGATGCTTACTCCTTAGAGAGAACATGGTAGACCTGTTGGCTAATTGATTTCTGAACTGGTGTTACACCGTATCTGATTCATTTTGGTCAAAAGAAAAAATGCATCCTAGATATTGAAGATTATGCCGTGATTGATATATTCCTCTTGCTGCTCCTTATGTCATCTGAACATAAATTAGCAGGCAGTAATCACATGCTTTTCTTAGGATGTCTCAATCACAGAAACACGACTTCTAGACACTTGATTCAAATGCAGGCGTGATTTTTCATTGGAAAAGGCTGTTCTCTAGTTGAAAGAAAAGATTACAATGCTCAACAGTGGTAGTTGTCGCAACTAAGAAAAAAATCGAAGGCTGTGTCGCTGCCTGCTCCAAATTCTGCTTTGCAAAGCATGGCCCTTGGTGAAGGAATGTATTACCATGTCACCTGTGGAAGTTTGCCTTTGCTTCCTTCTATTTTTCCCTCTTTCCCTCTTTTCTCTATAGCCTGTTTGTCCTACAGACAAGTTGTTTGACAAAGAACCTACATATTGATAAGTAGAACTTCCATCAAGTACTGTCTCACTAAACCAATTTGCATATGACAAGAATTTTGATCATTTCGGGGTTATTTGGCAGCAGGGAAACTTTATTGTTGTTTCATGAATGTGCCCCAAAATTGGGTCGGGTTCATGGAACAATGGTTCTTGTTCTACATCTCTATAGCTTCTTTGTCCTACACCTTACTGGCATGGATGTATTGCATTTGTGATATGGTCAGCACTAATGGCATACAATTTGTGGTATGGTCAGCACTAATTTGGATGGAAAGACAATTTGTGAAAATGACATTGTGTTGTCAAGTGAGTACTAATGGCATACAATTGCAATGAGTCCTGACCTTTCCATAACATTCACGAAATTGTCCATCATTTCCTTTCCATTAGCACTAATGACATACAATTCCAACCTTTCCTTTCCATTAATGATAGTGGTCAGCACTTTGAACGATTTGTCTGACCAGTGACCTTATTGAAAGGAAAAGCAAAATGGCAATTGTATGCCATTAGTGCTGACCATACAAAAATTCATGGAAAGGAAAGGCAATTATGGAAAGGTCAGGACTCATTATGGAAAAGTGTCCTCAAAGGTCAGGACTCCTTATGGAAGGACTCATTTTTTGAAAGGTCAGGACTCATTGCAATTGTATGCCATTAGTACTCACTTGACAACACAATGTCATTAGTACTCACCTGACCAAGAAAGGTCAGGACTCATTTTGTGAAAGGTCAGGACTCATTGCAATTGTATGCCATTAGTACTCACTTGACAACAAAATGTCATTTCCACAAATTGTATGCCATTAGTGTCCACAAATTGTATACCATGAGTGCTGACTATATCATAATTGCAATGAGATGCCATTACATTAATGCTGACCATACCACAAATGGTATGCCATTAGTGTCCATAATTGCAATTGTATGCCATTAGTGCTGACCATACCAAAAAGCTCATACTTTGAAGAAGCACTCGCAAAGCGTAGGGCTTTGCTCGTGACGTGACGTTCCCTGATGCAATTGCAAGTTGCAAGTGCTTTGATCACTGCCCGCCCGGCCCGTATCTTCAATCTTAAGTAAAGTGAAGTCAAGTCAATGAACAGCCCAACCTCTTTGTTTGAAGCTTTGCCAGGAAGCTTCCACTTGTGGAAGGCCTTGGCCTCCCCCTAATTCCGAAACACAACCAAACAACTTGCAACTCTCTCCACTTCTCTTTCGTCGTCGTTCTAAGCGGACTTGTTGGCTATAGCCAAGCCACTTCTCCTTTTTCTTAGTATAGCGCGGACTCAGCGGACTTGTTGTCTATAGCCAATTCTCTTTCTTTGATAGCGGTCATAGGGGGGTTAAGAAAGGATCTGATCTACGATAGAGACGGAAACCTGTGCGGGGGTAGGGGCGGATGTAGCCAAGTGGATCAAGGCAGTGGATTGTGAATCCACCACGCGCGGGTTCAATCCCCGTCGTTCGCCCATAAATAAATGGACCATTTGCTTGCGCCGGAGACAGAATCCAACATTTCCCAACTAGAAAGAATTTCTTCTGCTCAATGTTGGGGATCAATCCTGAACATCTCGCTCTCGCCCCTACTGAAAGGCCTCTCGGGGCTTTCAAATGCATCCAAAAATTAAAGTGCAACAAACAACTAAATTCTCAAATGTAAAAATACAGAAAGTTAGTATGAGTGAATGTAAGCTGCCTAAATGGATGACCAAAACTGCCTCCTTTCCCTCAAGGTTTCATACTACATTGGGCTTGGTGTGGAGACAAAGCATATTTGAGGCACCAAAAGGGTATACTGTCTATTGCAATAATCTATACTTAAATTCCTCAGCCAATGATTTAAAATGTTATTGAATACGTGTTAGCCAGCTCGTTTGTGTAAAAACCCAAAATTCAAAATCGAGTTTGAAATGATAAAATTTGAATTTATGAACACCTCGCATGCACGGACCTTTTGTTTTAAGGTTTCATTCTCACGCCAAAACATGTATCTAAGCCTAAGTCACGCGCTAAAACGAGTCAACAACCGATTAAACCCAAATCAGATTTAAAAAGAGTTCGAAGTCTCTTAAAACCCAGCAAGGCTGCACGAGCTTCAGGCGTACAACAGCAAGTGGCTTTGGAGATTACGATAGAGGGTGTGGGAAACCGGTGTGGGCAGCAGCAAGCGAGCCAAGTCTTTCTTCTTCTATAAAACTCATTGTCAACTATAAATCAGTGGGCTTTCGATTTATCTTGAAAAATTAAGGATCTTCATAGCAATCCACAGTCAATTTGAATACAAATCGACTTTGTTCCTCATCTAGAAACATCTCCCTATTTTTTGGCGAGGTGACTCTCCGGCAGATCAGTTTAAACACCCACCGATGATTACTTTGGTGGTCTTTCACCCTCCAAAAGTTCATACTGGTTCCTCTGCCTCCTGCGGTTCCGACGAGCCCAAGCTCGACCGGTGCCATGACTCCCGCTGCTGAGAATCAACAGAACTCCCCCCGCCGGTCTAACCCCTGCAGTAACCCTCCCCTGTTCGCACGAGGGAGGGAACAATGGCTGTTCAACAGAGTGACGCTGTCACCTTCGGTTACTAATCACTATGAAATTGCACAGACTGCATCACCGGAGTGTTGTGGTTCCAATGCACTGGAGCTCGATCGGAGAAGTGGCTCTTCATCTTTTTGACTCACGTACGGTTTGGACAAGCCATAGAACGTGTAAATCCAAGCAAGGAGCACAAATCTGTAGAGGTGTAAAACTGCCCCTATCCTTCAACCCAGAGCACAGAACCTACAACAGCCACGGGAACAGTTCCTATGCCGCGGACTCTGCTGTCCATCTCCGTTGCAGTTTCTCTCTCTCGTTGGGTCCACGACATGCTTGACTTTTCCACTTTTCCAATGAGCCATAGTACACCCAGATTTGAGCTGTGAACTAGGAGCAACAAGGCTGAGAACATAACCTATCTACTAGAGATCTTTGACTGTGGTATCTGCGACTACCGAGGACACTTTCCTGTTCCACGGCCATTTTCTCAGCGCTCCGTCGTCCAATCTTCATGTGCCAGTCATGCCCCAATATGAGATCGAAGGAGGAAGCAATGACATCTGGAAGCTGCACTTGTGTGTTTGCATCAACAGGCGCGACAGCAAGCAGACCGGTGCCGGGGAGGAGCTTGCTACCTCACCCTCTTCACCTGAGTCATACCAGTGGCTAACAATCCTCTATATTGGTCCATGTCCGGTAACCAAATCCACCTCTTTCCCTACTGATTTGTGCTTTGTTGAAGAATATTGATTTTTGTCTTCTTGGTTGCACAACTGAGCGGAAAAGGAGATGAACTTACGGGGTACCCTGCTACTTCTCAAGGCGCTGCATTTCCGGCAATATTCCTAGTCACTGGCGGCCGCTCTAAGATCTTCCAAGTAAGAATTTCTCTTCTAAACCATTATCATTAGAGGTACATGATCAATATCTCATTCCATTTCTTTTTCTTATTTCCTCTCTTCTTCTTCTCCCCGTGGCCATATGAGATAGCTCTCAAATCTCTCTTTTGGAGTCAACAAGCTATTCTTGAGTGCACCGGGAGCATGAGAAGATGATATGATATTTCATTTTATGAATGAAACATGTTCTTTCTTTTGTTTGAATGTTGCTTTGTTTTTAGATATTGTTCATGCATAATTGCATAATTTTTCCTATTTAGATGTGAATGCACAGCGAGAATGAGAGTGCGGTTTTGGGATTTTTTCTTTATTCTTATGTTAATTTTTAAGGTTGGGATTTGTCCAACCCAAAAAAACCCTCACGAAGACGTACATGCTAATATGTATCCTCATGTCATTATTGCATTTAGTTTATGTTCGCACCCCACCCCTTTCCAAGGAGGTCGAAATGCGAGTCAGCAAAATTCTTTTAAAATTGAGGTTTTGAGAAAATTTTCAAGAGAAAGGGATCCGCCCGTCGGTACGAGGTCCAACCGTTCCTGCCGCCTTTAACAGGGGTAATTAGACAAAGGACTAAGGATCATTTGGATCATATACGAGTTATTGATCCAAATCCTATATGCTTATGCATTGAGGTTTTGGATTCAAGAACTGAAATTCATTTTTTTGAATAAATAAATTTGAATATTGAGGGTTTTCAAGTTGGTTTAAAAACCTTTGTTTTGGGTGTTATTTGAAACACATAATTCTTGAGGATTTTGAAGATTTGGAATTGAGTTATTTGTTGTGAACTCTAGATGATGATGATCATCTTATGATCAAAATTGGTTTTGAAATCTTCTTTTGTCAAATCATATGATTTGTAGAATTCATTCTTTTGAAAGAACATGGGTTCCAAATCGTTAGAAAGCTTGTTGTTTTTCAAACGTACTTTGGCCAAAAGATTATGAATGCATTGCTTGTGTTTTCTTTTGAAGTTAAGTGAGGATTACAAATTCTCGTTGCAATATGACTTGGTCACTTTTTGCAACTCAAATTTGAATCACTTAACGTCTTGAGAATGTGCACGTGGTGCTATTGATTTTGAGTGAAGGTGAATGCATGAAACGAGAAGGAAAACTATATGGAACATTCATTCTTTTCTCCCTCATAATCCCTCAAGATTCATTCATACAAAACATACATTCTTCACTCTCTCAAAATCTCTCAAAGTCCATATTGCACGTCACACAATCTATGCATGAAGATTTATTAGAATGTAGGACTTTCTCTATATGTGCTCATTATATGATTAAGCACATGAATTAGAGATGTAGTCAATAAGCTTGAGGCTTGACATAAAATTATCAAAATGATGAAACTAGATAAATGATATCAAGTTCAATCTTTGAAATGGATGGGAGACGTGGATGACATCCACTTTTGTCTCAAAATAGCTGAAAATCAGACCTTGTGTTGATTTAAATAGCTGAAAATTGTGAAGATTGGTTCCAGTAAATATCTTGTTTCTTAGATGGAAACGGCAAGTCTTTCAAATATATTCAAATTTCAGATTTGGTAGTAATGAAATTGTCAACTCCTTTGGATGATTCTAGGATAGTTGGCCTTTCAAATATGTAAATTTTGATATTCTTAAACCAATTCCTATAAAACATGATCTAATTTCAACAACGTGCATACATCTTACGTATGGATTGCTGAAATTAAGCAAATTTTAAAATGAAATGAAAATGATTTCATAACTTGGTACTATGAAAATCAACATGAATCATCTTCTTAAAACCAGTTTGGAAACATATTCCAATCTGATTTTAAGAGAGGAAAACAAATAAGAGATTGGATACGTATATGCATATATATAACAATGTATACATATACGTACTTGACTTCTTTAAAATGAAATTGCATGAAGGGAACTCACAACTCACAAATCATGAAGATTCGTGGCTGGATTCTTTTATGTGGAAAGATTGAAAACTTGTTCCAAATCTCCCCTAATACCCTTGATCAATTAAATTGAAAGACATAAATCAAGATGACTATGAATAAGAAAGAAAATAAAACAATGCTCAAGCTTATTCGTCCATTATTTCGCCATGCAAGGGTGGATCACATTCATAAGAACGCATCCATCCCTTATAGGCATTTTCATCATACATGATGCAGCAAAATCACTCTCTTGCCGTGGGATCCTCTCATGGTAGGGAGTTCAAAATGGTATTAAGTTGGTTCCTTTGAAAGGGACGTGGCCTTGGGGCCCATTTCAAAATTTGATACGTGGGTTCATATTTAAGAAAAAACGACGTATGCATGCATTATGCATTAACATGTACATTGAAGCGTAGGTTTCCCNTAGAGGAGGAGGTGGGTTCAACCACCTCCTTAAATTTGCCTTGGAAGGTTAACCAAGGCTTAGGGAGATGAAAAATGAGTTAAATGAGTTTTAATGACTCTATTTACTCATCCTTATCTCAATTACACGAGCTAGGTGAGCTGGGTTAGGTTTGGTCAACTTGGTTCAGACCTAGCTGATCAACTTTGACCAAAAATTTGGATGAAAATGCCCTTGCACAGGGTTTTTTTCTTATTTTGTGCTTTTTATTTTTTATTTTGTTTAAAATCGAGCTTGTTAGGTTAAAACCTAGTTACTAAGATCCAAATGCCATTGAATTATGATAATTCAATTTAGATTTTAATAAAATTCGAAAATTCATCAAATTTGGTTCAAAAAGGGTATTTTCGTCCAAAACTTGATTGAAAATGGATTTCGACTGAATCAAACTTTCATTTGAGAAATTCAATTTAAATTTGGTATTTGATTCATCCATTTGACAAATTCAAATGTTTATTTGCCTTTTATAGACCAATTTAGGCTTTTTAATCTCAATTTGGCCGCAGAAGGGCAAAATTGTCCAAATTGATCAATTTCGACCAATTGACCAAAGTCAAAGCTCATTTGCGAGTAGTTTGACTTTGTTTGAGGTAATTTGATAAATTTGGGTCAAGAAAGCTCTTAATTGAGCTAAATTGTACTTTGAATGAGTTTAGTCAAAGTGGGTTTGGTTCGGTCAAAGTCTATTTTCGTCCATTAATTGGATCGTGAGACAGACCTACGTTTTGACCAAGCTGAGCTCATGTTGACTGAGCCTAGCTAAGATTTGGGTGCACTAGGGTCGAACCTACTTGGACTAAGTGGGTTTGACCAACTTAGTTATTACTTTTCGAGGATTGAAAACTCTTTAAATAAGACCTAGTTAAAGAAGAGAGAGATGCATAAATGTTTCTCTTTTCCTAGGTTTAGTTATGATATCATTCATTTCTCCTTAAAAATGATTTTTTTTTATTTAATTGGGATATTTGTTTATTTATTTATTTAAATGGGGTGTGACCCCTGGGGGGGGCCTCTTGACCACACGGGCTAGGTGGGGCCCACAAGTGGGTCTCACGTAGCATTCTAGACCGAATTAGATCCAATTATTGGATCTAAGTCAAAATTTGCATTTTGCAATTGAATTTGGATTTCAAATGACTTTTGCAATTGAATTTGGATTTCAAATTACAATTGTAATTGGATTTGGATGTCAAATGACATTTGCAATCGTTTGGACTCGTAATCCTGCATTGGGATTTGTATCACGAGTCAAATTCATGATTTGAATCTAAATTGTTCTTTAGATTCGAAATTGGCTTTGAAATTGCAAATTTTCACAATTCTTTTGTGAATTTTTCACATTGCTTCAATTTTGATGTGGAAAAATTTGGGGTGTTAACAGATGCCCCTCTTTGCTGTTAAGCAGGTTGAAGAATTTGCTTAATAGCAAAGATTCACGCACCAAATTTTTGCAAACGTTTGGAGAATCCATTTTTCAAATGATGTTGAACCATCCTCACTTGAGGGGAAATGCTAGGCATAGACCTGAAATAAGAAGATTTTTCTCCATCTCATTGGAGACTTTGTAGAGGAATTAATGTTGGGTGAACAATTTTGCAATTGTGAAAGTTTTTGCATTTGACGCTTGGAGGACTTAGCTCTTGATGCCTTCTAGACCATTGGCAAGTGTTTTTTCTCTTCTTTTACTTAGTTTTTCACATACTCGCTTTTGCTTTTGAATTTTGATTTTCTTTTTGAGCCACCCTTCACTCTCGGGAGAAATTCCTCACCACCCCAAAAGTTACTACGGAGTTCCACCGCTTTGATGGTTTTGTGTAATTTACTTTGTGCAATATCAAGTCTATCGGGCTTTCTTCTGAACCCTTGTACCGAGCTTTGGGCCGGTAACTCCTAGACCAGTTGGCCTCAGGGTACCAAATGTAAAACACTCCTCGGGCTTACTTGCTCGAATTCAGAAGGCTTTAGGAGACTTAATATAAGCAAAATGTTCATGGATTGCTTTTTAGTTTCACGACGTAAGCATAGGTCATATGCCCACCCGCGCCTGCTGAGCTTTGAACCAGAGGAACAACTACACTCACCCCGAGCTCATCACTCAACTCATTCTGCTTGATAGTTTTTTTTTTTTTTTTTTCTTGCAACTTGCCAAGGTCTTTTGGGTTTCAAGGGCCTCTTCTTGTGGCATCTCATGCTAGACCTTTACAAGTGCCACTTGTCGGGACCAACGTTAATTTCTATACATTAATCCCTCAATTTCATTGAAATTTCTTGTATATTTCAAGTCAATGCCCCTGTTGTTGTCCTCAAGACATGGGCTGAGTTTGAAAATTCTAGAAATTTTGATGCATTTTTGAAACTTTCCTTAAGGGATACTATGCCCCTTAGTTGATTTGAAAATTGATAAGAACATGCTTATCAAAGTATAATTGTTTTGAAATTTTTGAATTGCAAATTCAAGTATAGAATTTCTTGAGATGCAAAGCATTAATTGGATCAGGGATTTCAACCCCATCGGCATCAATCAACCGATAAGAATTGTGAGGTAGAACCTCTTTGACAACATATGGCCCTTCCCAGTTCGGCGCCCATTTTCCTTTAGGTCTACTCCTGAGTGGAACTATGGATCTTAAAACAAGGTCATTTACCTGAAATTTTCTTTCAATGACTGATTTGGCATAATGTCGGGCGACTCTCTTACGATAGACTTCGGCATGCTCTGCTGCTTGTAGTCTTTTCTCGTCTAAGAGGTCTAATTGAGCAAGTCTCTTTTTTTGATACTTGCTAATTGGGAGTTCAATGAGAGCAACAAATTTCATTGCTGGTTTTTGGACATGTAAAGGAAGGACAATTTTCGTTCCATATACCAATTCAGCTGGTGTAGCATTAGTGGGTGTCCAAATGGTTCGATACGCCCAAAGTGCATTGTGCATTTTCTTGTGCCAATCTCGGCCTGTTTCAACAGTCCTTTCTAAGACACGAATCAAAATCTTGTTGGTTGCTTCTGCCTGACCATTACCTTGAGGGTAATATGGGGCAGAAAAGTGATGTTGTATTTTGTATTTGTGACAGAGATTGCGCATTTTCTCATTTTTGAAATGAGTACCGTTATCAGAAACGATATCATGCGGGATGCCAAATCTACACAAAAGATTTTTGTGAATGAAGGACACTACGTGTTGTCCTTCGACTATTTTTAAAGTGATCGCTTCCACCCATTTGGTGAAGTAATCTGTAGCTGCAAGAAAATACCTGTGTCCATTTGAGGCAGGTGGATTGATTGGACTGACCACGTCGAAGGCACACATGGAGAATGGCCATGGTGAGCTGACCGAATGAAGGTACAATGCTGGAGCATGAATTGATGGTGCATGCAACTGACATTTGATGCATTTCTTGACAAATTGGTGACAGTCTCTTTGCATTGTGGACCAATAGTACCCTGCTCTGACTATCTGCTTGACGAGGGTCTGATACCCTACATGTCCCCCACAAATTCCTTCATGGGCTTCTTGAACAACTTCTAGTGCCTCATTTGCATTGAGACATCTAGCATATTCTGTGCTGAATCCTCTTCTGTATAGGATGTCGGCTAAAATGAAATATCTTGAAGACATGTGTCTCAAAACTCTTTTCTCTTTTCGAGACATTTCTGGTGGGAGTGTTCCAATTTGGAGAAAATCCTTGATGTTCTGATACCATGGTGTTTCTCTACTTTCTGCTTGCAACACCTGTTCTGGTAAGACAAAAGATGGTTGTTCGAGTTTTCCAACTTCAAAAGATCTGATAGATTCTTCAGGTTTGAAGGCAATGATAGAGCCTAAACTGGCTAAACCGTCTGCTATTGGGTTAAATTCTCTTTTGACATGTAAGAGTTGATATTCCTCGAACTGTCTTAAGAGGGAAGCTGCTAACTCTTGATATGGGATCAATTTCTGATCTTTGACTTGCCAATCTCCATTGACCTGACTGACAGCTAAGAGAGAATCTCCAAAAACGCGAACTCTCTGCACTTTAAATTTGAGCAACATTTTGAGTCCTTGGATTAGGGCCTCGTACTCTGCCATATTATGCGTGCAGGAAAAATTCAATTTGAGAGAGTAAGGAATCATTTCCCTTTCTGGTGTAATGAAAAGTATCCCAATGTTTGTCCCAGCTGTGCTCTTAGATCCATCAAAGTACATCTCCCAAATCGGCTCTGGTTCAGTCGTTAGGATTTGCTCATCTGGAAAATCATCATTTGTTCTAATTTCTTCATATAGAGGAAAATCTGCCAATTGGTCTGCAATGGCTTGCCCCTTGATTGATTTTTGTGACACATGTTCCAAATCATATTGCATCAGCAAAACCTGCCACTTTGCTATCCTTCCATTCAGAAATGACTGTTTGAGGATATATTTGAGTGGATTAAGTTTGGATAAAATTTTAACTTCGCAAGCCAATAGATAATGCCTTAATTTTTGACACATCCATACCAAGGCTAAGCAAGTTTTTTCCATGTGCGAGTAGTTCTTTTCGTACTGCACAAATGTCTTACTGATATAATAAATGGCATGTTCTATTCGACATCCTTCTTCATATTGAGCCAAAAATCCACCACAGGCTGAATCCTTTACTGTGATGTAAAGGAGTAGAGGTTTCCCCAAAATTGAAGGTTTTAAAATTGGTGGGCAAAGAAGATACTTCTTGATCTTTTCAAATGAGGCTTGACATTCATGCCCCCATTCAAATTTGACTCCTTTCCACATTAAATGGTTGAAGGGTTCGCACCTCATGGCAAGATTAGATATAAACCTTCTGATTGACTGAATTCTTCCTTGCAGGCTGCGTAGCTCCTTAAGATTTGTTGGTGGTGACATTTCGATGATCGCCTTTGTTTTGGAAGGATCCATCTCGATTCCCTTTTTGCTGACCATAAATCCCAAAAGCTTACCGGATTCTACACCAAATACACATTTTTGTGGATTCAATCTAAGTTTGTATTGTAAGAGTCAATCAAAAACTTGAGAAAGAATGTTGATGTGATTCTCCCTTGTTTTTGACTTAATTAGTAGATCATCTACATATGCATTCATGATTTGATGCATTTGATCATGAAAGATAGCTGCCATAGCTCTTTGATATGTTGCTCCAGCGTTCTTCAAGCCAAACGACATTACTGTATAGCAGAAGGTACCCCATGGGGTTGTAAATGATGTTTTGGCTTGATCTTGAGCAGCCAGCTTAATTTGGTTATAGCCAGAATATTCATCCATAAAGTAGAACATAGTGTGACCTGCGGTACTGTCTACCAACAAGTCAATATTTGGAAGTGGGTAGTCATCCTTTGGTGTAGCCTTATTCAAATCTCTGAAATCGATGTAGAGCCGAATTTTGCCATTTTTCTTTGGGACTACCACAATGTTTGCTAACCATTCAGGATAGTCGATTGTTCGGATGAACCCTACCTTTAGTAGGTCTTCTAGGCCTTCCTTAACTTGCCTCTCAAGACGAGGGTCTAGTTTCCTCAACTTTTGTTTGATTGGCTTGCATTCTGGTTTCAATGGTAGTCGATGCTCGACTAATTTTGTATCAAGTCCTGGCATGTCCTCATAAGTCCATGCAAAGGCTTCTTGATGCTCTTTGAGGAAGTCTATCAACTCTTTTCTTTCTTCTGCTAAGAGACTTGTTCCAATTTGCAAAATCTTTGGACTCTCTTCCGTGTCAATATTAATTTCCTCAATCGGATCATTAATTAAAGGTGACGGTTGATCTTGCTTTCTTATTTGGATGAACTCTGGACATTCTGCCTCAGCGAGTTCTGGATTTATTTCCTTAAAAGCTTTTGACGTTTGATCCTCAGATGTCATCCTAAAGATTATAAAGAAGTTAGATGAGATTTGAGACATTGTTCATGAAAGTAAATTGTGCATGTCATTGCATCTTCGAAGATATTACAAAATGAAGACACTTGGTATATTGGAGTACAATGACAACAAAATGATGACTGGATGACAAAATGATAGAAGATTTGTTGATTCAGATTGATGGTGAACATTCGCCTATGGAATTGCTCTTGACAAAAAGCACTGTCTTGAATTCTTCCTCGACATCCACTTTTTCATAACTTTGGCATCCCAAGGCTTGAGTGCCTCGTTGTCCTGTCAAGGTAATTGGTTCCAAGATTTCATTTTCATATTTGCCAAGGCCCGTAAATGGCTGGTAGCCATGGCAGATGAGTAAATCCAATCCTTTCTCATTCTAATAGAATTTCTTGAATAACAGATGACTTTTGTAACTTGCTTCAGGTTTGGTACCCTTTTTCACCCACATTTGTTTCTTTGATTTGTGAATGACCAACCTGGTAAGACTTTGAGATATTTCTTCTTCTTTGCAGACTTGAATACTGGGTACCTCGATTATATATGTTGGTACCAGAATCATCGGGTGCATGAGACGACTCTGCCTGTCCTCTGCATAGATGGTTATAGTATTCCTGTTGTGAGTTCATTTGACGCATTGAAGTAAGGTGGAGGGAACTGCATTGGTAGCATGGATCCACGGCCTGCCAAGCAACAGGTTGAATGAGGGCTCTATGTCGACCACATGGAATAAAACCCGATGATATGTCTCAGAGATATTCAGATCTAGACATATACATCTGAGGCATGGTTGTCCTGTTCCGTCGTATCCATGGATGAAAATTGGCGACGGGGTATAGTCGGCCTGTCTTAGGCCTAACTCACGAGTTGTTTGTTGTGGACAGATGTTCAGGCTTGCTCCAACATCAATTAAAACGTGTGAGACTCTGGTGCCCCTCGTTTCTACTACTATGTGTGAGGCATCATTATGTTATGCACCTCCAATCGGTAGATCTTTATCAGAGAATGTAATTGGACCATTTTCACATAGTTCAAAAGCTCATTCGTTCCCCCTGTTGGGGTTAAATCCTCCCTTCTTGACTTCAGGTAAAGGGTCTAATTCCTTGAAGATGGATCCCAAGGGTTCAGGGTCCCATACTTGCGACTTCTGATCAATTTCTGTCACACTATCTTGTTTAACCAATTTGGTTTGTGCATTGATGGATCTTTTATCATGTTTGAGAAGTAATCCAAAAAAATCTAAGGATGTTGTATCCCTTTTGTTTGTCACCATAATTGGGTGACTTGTTGAAAATCTAACCATCGAAACTGTTCCTTTTCCATGTTTAGGAAAAGGGTTCTTGAGAATGTCTGGTTGTTCACTAACCTCTTTGATGATTTCTTTGTCAACTACATCTTGCACAATATTTTTAAGTACGAGGCAGTCTTCTATATCATGTCCTGGAGCACGATGAAACTTGCAAAATTGCTCTTTGTTTTTCCCCATCATCGGTGGAGGGTTGGAGACTTTTGGGAGAAACAGAGTACCTCTTTCGATTAACATATGCATGACTTCTTCATAACTCTGTTGTAATGGGGTGAATTTCCTATCGTACCCCCATCCAGGATGTTTATTTTTAGTGCCACTGCTACTGCCACTAGCTCTGTCCATTACCCCTTTATTCTAGGGATATTCTGACTTCTCTTTCTTGAAGATGGCGGCGTTGGCTACGATGTTGGCCGGAGCATTTTGACTTCTGCTATTCTTTTTTGTATCCTCCCTAACCTTTACCGGGATGACATTATCAAAAGCTCCATTTTCAATTCCTGCTTCAATGCATTCTGCCCTCTCGATGAGATCGATGAAAGACTTGATCGGAGCATTGGAAATGAGGCTCCTCAATGGTTGTGTCAAATTGTTCACGATCAGTCCCAATGCATGTGATTGAGAGATTGGGTCCCTCATCTTGTTGCAAGAAGACCTCCACCTTTGAATAAAATCTCTCACCTTTTCACCTGGCCTCTATTTCAGATAACAAAGTGTGGTGATCGTTGGTGCCGTTTCGACGTTTTGAATGAACCTTTCAATGAAAAGGTTGATTAACTTGTCAAAATTCTTCAATTCGACTGGGTTGATGTGTTCCCGATACCATTGTGCTGCAATTCCTTCTAGGCTTCTGGGGAAACATCGAAAGAGAGCCCTGTGATTGTGACGAAATTTGTAGCACTCAGCAAAGAACATGGCCAAATGTGCCTTTGGGTCTCCATGACCCTCGAATTTGATAAATTTTTTAGGCAAGTTCTTTATATGCTTGTCATTTTCGAAGCTTTCGTAGAAATCTTCGCATGTGAAATTTCTTTTATTCTTGCCGTTGAGTTGAACTGCATTCAACTTCTTTTCAACTTCCTGAATTTTGGTTCTCCATGATTCTCCCTTCTTCTTTTTCTTGGGAGTCTTTGGTTCTTTTTCACTACTGGATTCTGTAGTAGTGTCTTCAGAAGAGTCAGAACTGTTTGATGAGTATTTCTTTGTTTTCTTTCCTTTCTTTTTGGCCTTTTTTGCCTGGGCTTGTTCTTCGTTGAACATGATCATGTATTTCCGGAATCTTTTGTATTCTTCAAATGCTGGATCATTTGTTTCTATCATGGGAGGGGTTTCTGAGGATGATTCTTCTTCCTTGTCTCCCATAAAAGTTTGTTCTAGCTCCATTTGAATCCTTCTCCTGTGTTGGCTTCTGGTTTCGACCATAAAACGGATGTTCACCTTGCAAGAAGAAAAATTGAAAATGTTAGGATGTGAATTGATGAGAGATGACAAATTTTGATTGCATGTTGAAAGAAAGATGAGAATGACAAAACTTGACAAAGATCAATACAACTTGACAAATTTTGGCTTAACAATAATGAACTAGACATGACAATCTAGGACAGAATGATAGATGGGCGGACTTCATCCCACCATTTTACATATTCAGGACCCATTCCTGGACCAAGGACAAGATACAAATGAGCAAATGATTCCCAACGTTGTTGGGCATAGGTGTATATCCCAGACCACTCTTCGGTATCTAGTTCACACTCTACGATGGCTCCTTCTGACTCAATTTGATATGTTTTCCTTTGACGCAGTGATAATTGTCTGAGGCAACGCTCTGGATGGTATTCGACTATGAAGAATGGCCCCAATAGAAGACTTCCTCTGACTGGGTTGTAGGTATATCTTGACTTGATGACTTCTCGATCAAAGAAGTTCCAAATGATGGTAGAGTCATCAACTTCCTCCATCTTTCTGCGGTAGTGCTCCATACTGGATAGCTGACCGTCTGTGTTTTGAAAATGACATGATTGTGGCCCCACGTGTTTGTAGAACCAAACTTGCAGTGCGAAGACACATCCTTCTATCGAGTCTGCATCTCCAATTGAAAATTTGGTCAACCCTCTATAAAGGAATGCCAAGGCTGCCATTGCTATGGAAATGTGACGGACTTTGACATGCCCCCATTTTCTGAAGAGGCGAGCTATGCGGAAATCCATTATGTGTTCTTCATTGTTGAAGAAGATAAGACCCATGGTACAAGTCACCATGGAGTTTTTGTACTTGTCTGCAACACTTCTAGATAGTGACGCAGGGTTGACAAATTGGGAATATGTTTCACCAAGTTCTTGTAGTTGAAGATATTGATGTCCATCTTTCTTTAGAAAAGGCCAGCTCCGTTTTCCTGTGAGTTTTTGAATCACTTCTAGAGTTTTGACTTGACCTTGGTTTACAAGGAATTGGTCTTCAATTGGACCTCTTGGGTCACCTTTTGGCTCTGGCAGACCCATAATGTTGGAGAACTCATCAAGAGTGATTGTCATTTCACCCCATGGAAACCAAAATGTGTTGGTCCTTGGGTTCCATCTTTCAGCAATTGCATGGACTAAACTGCCATTGATAGGTTGCATGGCAAGGCTGATTGCTTCTTTGAGACCGCATTCTTCTAAGTGGTCTGGAAATATACACCGAAAAGTTGGGTACCATGAAAGTTACCATTGAGGTAGGTAGACTCCACTTGGGATGATACGAAGTCCAGATCGACCTTGACACGACCTGAATAGGATGTGGTCATATGGGAAAATGTTGTCTGAGTCCATCTAGACAAGAGAATGTATTAGACTTTGACATGAATTGACCCAATAGAGACTCTAGAAGAGTTTTGACATTGGGTTTGGACATGGACTTAGAGGCAAAGTAAAACATCATATGCATCCAAATAAGCAATTAACGAAAAATTGATAATGCATTCCCTAGGACTCTTGCCTATATGCATTGTTTGAAAAATTGGTCTTGGAACCTATGGAGAATAAATGGGTAAATTGTTCTTGATCAATTCAAAATTTAAGGTATGCCTATATACCAAATTTGTGGTACTGGCATAGACTCCTCCAAGGGTTTTCTAGATTTGGGCACTCCAATTCTCCTTGTTCACTCATCGATATACCGGGACTATTGTCCTTTTCGGTACTAATGGGGGGACTTTTCAGTCCAATTGGGTGGTCCAGTTGTAAGGCTATACCTTGGACTAATGTCCTAGAAATAGCCCGGCAACATGATGACCGGGATATGATATAGGTAAGGATTTGTTTTTCAAAATTCATGAGAAGATGCAAAATAGAAGGCTCTATTGCATACTTTCCTAAGAGATAGATTTCAAATTTTGAGAGCATACATGGGCTGCATACAATCCCTAAATTGAGGAGGGGTAGAATAAATTGAAATGAAAAAGGTTCATGAAATCTCCTCAATGTACACTACATGATGTCGGTATGCATTTTTGCGAAAAATTTTTGTGCAATTGATGTCCGACATTGGTGAAAATAACTCATACATGATCCAAATAAGTCCTTAGACAAACAATGACGGGTCCCACCGGGTGTGCCATCTGTTCGCACCCCACCCCTTTTCAAGGAGGTCGAAATGCAAGTCAGCAAAATTCTTTTAAAATTGAGGTTTTGAGAAAATTTTCAAGAGAAAGGGATCCGCTCGTCGGTACGAGGTCCAACCGTTCCTGCCGCCTTTAACAGGGGTAATTAGACCAAGGACAAAGGATCATTTGGATCATATACGAGTTATTGATGCAAATTCTATATGCTTATGCATTGAGGTTTTGGATTCAAGAACTGAAATTCATTTTTTTGAATAAATGAATTTGAATATTGAGGGTTTTCAAGTTGGTTTAAAAACCTTTGTTTTGGGTGTTATTTGAAACACATAATTCTTGAGGATTTTGAAGATTTGGAATTGAGTTCTTTGTTGTGAACTCTAGATGATGATGATCATCTTATGATCAAAATTGGTTTTGAAATCTTCTTTTGTCAAATCATATGATTTGTAGAATTCATTCTTTTGAAAGAACATGGGTTCCAAATCGTTAGAAAACTTGTTGTTTTTCAAACGTACTTTGGCCAAAAGATTATGAATGCATTGCTTGTGTTTTCTTTTGAAGTTAAGTGAGGTTTACAAATTCTCATTGCAATATGACTTGGTCACTTTTTGCAACTCAAATTTGAATCACTTAACGTCTTGAGAATGTGCACGTGGTGCTATTGATTTTGAGTGAAGGTGAATGCATGAAACGAGAAGGACAACTATATGGAACATTCATTCTTCTCTCTCTCATAATCCCTCAAGATTCATTCATACAAAACATACATTCTTCACTCTCTCATAATCTCTCAAAGTCCATATTGCACGTCATACAATCTATGCATGAAAATTTATTAGAATGTAGCACTTTCTCTATATGTGCTCATTATATGATTAAGCACATGAATTAGAGATGTAGTCCATAAGCTTGAGGCTTGACATAAAATTATCAAAATGATGAAACTAGATAAATGATATCAAGTTCAATCTTTGAAATGGATGGGAGACGTGGATGACATCCACTTTTGTCTCAAAATAGCTGAAAATCAGACCTTGTGTTGATTTAAATAGCTGAAAATTGTGGAGATTGGTTCCAGTAAATATCTTGTTTCTTAGATGGAAACGACAAGTCTTTCAAATAGATTCAAATTTCAGATTTGGTAGTAATGAAATTGTCAACTCCTTTGGATGATTCTAGGATAGTTGGCCTTTCAAATATGTAAATTTTGATATTCTTAAACCAATTCCTATAAAACATGATCTAATTTCAACAACGTGCATACATCTTACGTATGGATTGCTGAAATTAAGCAAATTTTAAAATGAAATGAAATTGATTTCATAACTTGGTACTATGAAAATCAACATGAATCATCTTCTTAAAACCAGTTTGGAAACGTATTCCAATCTGATTTTAAGAGAGAAAAACAAACAAGAGATTGGATACGTATATGCATATATATAACAATGTATACATATACGTACTTGACTTCTTTAAAATGAAATTGCATGAAGGGAACTCACAACTCACAAATCATGAAGATTCGTGGCTGGATTCTTTTATGTGGAAAGATTGAAAACTTGTTCCAAATCTCCCCTACTACCCTTGATCAATTAAATTGAAAGACATAAATCAAGATGACTATGAATAAGAAAGAAAATAAAACAATGCTCAAGCTTATTCGTCCATTATTTCGCCATGCAAGGGTGGATCACATTCATAAGAACACATCCATCCCTTATAGGCATTTTCATAATACATGATGCAGCAAAATCACTCTCTTGCCGTGGGATCCTCTCATGGTAGGGAGTTCAAAATGGTATTAAGTTGGTTCCTTTGAAAGGGACGTGGCCTTGGGGCCCATTTCAAAATTTGATACGTGGGTTCATATTTAAGAAAAAACGACGTATGCATGCATTATGCATTAACATGTACATTGAAGCGTAGGTTTCCCNGAGAAAAGGGGAAAGAGTACTTGGACGAATCTCTCCTCTCTTCCTTGGCTTCTCCCTCCTAGCTCCTTGGCTGCAGCAACTTGATAGAATGCTCCAAAATTCGTCCTCCCCTTGGTGGCCAAGGTGAGGTTTATATAGAGGAGGAGGTGGGTTCAACCACCTCCTTAAATTTGCCTTGGAAGGTTAACCAAGGCTTAGGTAGATGAAAAATGAGTTAAATGAGTTTTAATGACTCTATTTACTCATCCTTATCTCAATTACACGAGCTAGGTGAGCTGGGTTAGGTTTGGTCAACTTGGTTCAGACCTAGCTGATCAACTTTGACCAAAAATTTGGACGAAAATGCCCTTGCACAGGGTTTTTTTCTTATTTTGTGCTTTTTATTTTTTATTTTGTTTAAAATCGAGCTTGTTAGGTTAAAACCTAGTTACTAAGCTCCAAATGCCATTGAATTATGATAATTCAATTTAGATTTTAATAAAATTCGAAAATTTCATCAAATTTGGTTCAAAAAGGGTATTTTCGTCCAAAACTTGATTGAAAATGGATTTCGACTGAATCAAACTTTCATTTTAGAAATTCAATTTAAATTTGGTATTGGATTCATCCATTTGACAAATTCAAATGTTTATTTGCCTTTTATAGATCAATTTAGGCTTTTTAATCTCAATTTGGCCGCAAAAGGGCAAAATTGTCCAAATTGATCAATTTCGACCAATTGACCAAAGTTAAAGCTCATTTGCGAATAGTTTGACTTTTTTTGAGGTAATTTCATAAATTTGGGTCAAGAAAGCTCTTAATTGAGCTAAATTGTACTTTGACTGAGTTTAGTCAAAGTGGGTTTGGTTCGGTCAAAGTCTATTTTCGTCCATTAATTGGATCGTGAGACAGACCTACTTTTTGACCAAGCTGAGCTCATGTTGACCGAGCCTAGCTAAGATTTGGGTGCACTAGGGTCGAACCTACTTGGACTAAGTGGGTTTGACCAGCCTAGTTATTACTTTTCGAAGATTGAAAACTCTTTAAATAAGACCTAGTTAAAGAAGAGAGAGATGCATAAATGTTTCTCTTTTCTTAGGTTTTTAGTTATGATATCATTCATTTCTCCTTAAAAATGATTTTTTTTATTTAATTGGGAGAAAACATTTATTTATTTGTTTATTTATTTATTTAAATGGGGTGTGACCCCTGGGGGGCCTCTTGACCACACGGGCTAGGTGGGGCCCACAAGTGGGTCTCACGTAGCATTCTAGACCGAATTAGATCTAATTATTGGATCTAAGTCAAAATTTGCATTTTGCAATTGAATTTGGATTTCAAATGACATTTGCAATTGAATTTGGATTTCAAATTACAATTGTAATTGGATTTGGATGTCAAATGACATTTGCAATCGTTTGGGCTCATAATCCTGCATTGGGATTAGTATCACGAGTCAAATTCATGATTTGAATCTAAATTGTTCTTTAGATTCGAAATTGGCTTTGAAATTGCAAATTTTCACAATTCTTTTGTGAATTTTTCACATTGCTTCAATTTTGATGTGGAAAAATTTGGGGTGTTAACAGTTTCCATACCCAACGGCAGAATATATTCCTTTGTAACAAACAAGATAATAATATTTTATGTTAATATATAAAATATTTGAAATAATGCTTTCGAAAATATTTTCGAGAGAACCTTTTTTAATGCGGCATTGGAGACTTAGCTTGTTTTTTACATGAGCCCAAGCTCCCCTACATTTCAAGTTATTTCTGGATTTTTAATCTCATGAAGACACATATGTATATACATGTTATATACATATATGTGCACATGATGATTTTCTTCATCCTTCTCTTTCTACATTTCCACATTTTATTTTACAAATTTTCATATACACAAGAATGTGTATATATATGTGTTATAGTCTCTTTCTCTAAAATCTTCCTTTCTCTTCAAATCAATATCTTTTTCCTTTTTAACTTTCATATATGTGTATATGTGATAGTATGTACATGTATATATGCATCTTTCTCTATCTTTCTTTTTTTTTTCTCTTTCTTCTAAGAGTTTTTTTTTCCTCTCTATTTAAATTAAGACTTCATTTTCAAAATCTTATGCATATATACATGCGTATCTCCCCCTCTTTTAAAATCTTTCATTTAGTGATCTTCAAAATCTCTTTCTCTTTCTCCATATATCTTTTGTGATTAAGTCTTTATCTTTTCCATTCTTTTGAACATATTTCTCTTCTAAGATCTTTTTGTTTACTAACTTCACCAAGACCAGAACTGAAATAATGACCCAATAGTGCTTGATGGTCTACAACCCCATTTCATTTTCAAAAACTTTTTTTCTTCATAAAAGTATTTATGGCAATTGTAAAAACCAAAATCTTATATGTATGTTATGGTAAGAATGTTTTTAGATGAATGTTATGGTATAAATGACTTATTCTCTTCTAATCATATAGAATCAATGCATTCATGCATTCTCACTCACTTAATATCACTTATGATCACAAGCACCTCTCTAAAAAACTTAAACAAGATGAGATAGAGCTCTAACTAGGTAGTAACGAAATTAGACCAAAATTTCAAACCTACTTAAAGTCTTAAAAAAATACTAAAGTGACTTCAAAATGATTTCCCATGCTTTCCAAACGATATTTATGAAGATTTCTCAATTTAAGTTTTCCCCCAAATGTTTTACATCCTCAAGTTATTCTTCAAGAACTTTTGTGAAAGTTTGAAACATCAAACTTTCAATATTTTCTCAAACACCACACTGTATATAAAATGAAAAAAGTTGTTTAAGCCAAAATAAAATGCATCAAGGATAATCATAGCCCTTGGATTGATTACGCTTGGTAAAGGCGCTGGGAGCGGTCGATCCTCGTACCAATGGGCGAGTCCCTTTCTTTCTCATTTTCAAAAACAAAAACTCATTTTTCTATAGCACTCCAAAACCAAAAGAAATTTTGGGCATGCGAACACATCAGAATGGCAACTCTACTTGGCACTCGAATATTGGTTTTGATGTTAATCATGCCAGATTTATGTGTGGGTGGAATCCATCAGAGCATCTAGTTTTTGTTGATCTAGTGCCCAGGTTTTGGATGAAAGTTCGATTGTAAGTTAAAACAAATCAATGTGCAATTTTCAGTTGTTGGTGTTCATTTTCAGCCAAACAACTAATCACAAGACAACAATTGCAAAATCTAGCAGCTGCAGTTTCTAACACTAATGAACCATTGATTCCAATGGGAGATTTCAATGCAATAAGTGATGAACCTAATAAAATAGGGTGCAGTCTTGATCCTACTTCATGTAGACATTTCTCTACTTTTCTTAATGCTTACACAAAATTTGATGGGTCTTTTCAATAAATAGTGAAGCTGTTGCTACTGAAGCACCGTTGGTTGCTGTTTTTCCTTGACAAAAACCTGGAGGGAAGAATGGTCAGACACAGCTCTCTCTCTCTCCCTCTCTCTCTCTCAACACGAATGGTCAGACATAGTTCTTGGTAGAATTTGAAGATTAAATGTCATCTCCTCCCATCTCAGATTCATCAAGGCCCTGTTCAATTTATGTTGTGTATTTTCCATGTTGTGTCTATTATTAGCCAAGTAAAGTGAACTTTTAGGTCCTCCATAAGTGGTTTTATCATTACATGTATTAAAACCCACTTTGAAGTTTGCTTCTCTTATAGAGCTTTCTCTAAATCAATATCAGCAGAAAAGACTCATGCAGCTTGATTTGTTAGATGAAAAGAGGCTAAAAGTGGCAGAGAATGCTGAAGTCTATCTCCAAAAGATAGCTAGACAATTTGCCAAGTCAGTTATTGACAGACATTTCAAAGTACTTGCTCCTATGATTTGTAGTATACCCTAAAGGATGACCACGTGGTAAGTGAGGACCAAAGTGGGAAGGCCCAAATGTTATTAACGAAGCCTTACCCCATAACTCATACCAGTTGATTGATGCTGATGAGGTGGAACTTACCAATCCTTTTAATGCTCTCACCTCAAGAAATTCTATACCTAGTCCTCCTGTATTCACCTTTTAATCAATGACAAATATTTGTTTTCTCTCATCTAATCTATTATTAATTTGGATTTTCCTAGTCGTAAAACGTAATGATTACACTGGGGTATTTTTCTTATTATTATCACTCAAGACTCAAAAGCAGCCCATACAGGTAACGGGTCAAACCTACATTGCAAAGCAACCCTTGCAAGCAAAGGGTTAAACCTACAATGCAAAGCAATCCGCTCAGGTTGGGGGTCAAACCTAAACTCAATCTAGCTCAAATAATCCATTCAGGTAAGGGGTTAGACTTGAAACGTCACTCCAAAAATGTTTTGTTTGAAAAATCAAAGGTGCTTATCTTCGCCCCTAAGTGCAGATAGTGTCGACTTAGTAATAAAGAGGGGCATCTTTATCGCCCCAAATTTTTCAAAAAGACTGTATTCCATTTTCACTCAAACGAAATTCTCAATTATTTCATGTGGATTTAATTGCTAGACCCGAAATCCAACCTTAGACCAAAAACAAACTTCCATATCCTTACCTTTGTCCAATTCATGACTATCTCAAACGCAAGATTCAAATTCAAAAACCAACTTTATATGTGGATTCAAATCTGAAATCTAACTCTCGAATCCAAATTCAATCAAAGTCTAAATTCAAATCGAGAATTTCAAACTCAAAATCCAAAGCTTAGATCAAAACAACAAATTTGATGCCATCAAGTCTCACGCGTGCATGCACAAACCTTTCTTTTGTTTTATGTCTCATTCTCATGCAAAAAATGTCTTTTGTGCTTAAACCACTCATAAAACGCATCGGCAACCAATCAAACCCGATCCGGATATAAAATGAGCCCGGAATCACTCAAAATGGAGTCGGCCCCATTTGTAACAAAAACCATTTTTTATACACATATAAAATAATGATTTTTATGCTTTTTCTATGATCAGACCCCTCAGAGTCCAGAAAGGCGAAACTGACCCCTTATTGGTCCAAATGAGACAATAAGGGGGCATTTCGCCCTCCCCCTTCTCATTTGGGTTCCGCACCATGTTAACATGCTCTTGCACATCATGTGCGCTATTGCGAGACGCGGGTGAAGCCGCGCGCTATCTCGCATTGTGCTCACGCATGGCAGACGCACCATGCATAACTACACGCACAACAGGCGTGCACGATAGGTGCACAGTTGTATCGAACTATGCTGAAAACTGCCTCTGAGCGGTTTTGGGCTTGTTGGGTGGGCATTAGCTCTACCCACACACCAAAGGGGTATTTGCAAAACTCCATTCGAGTGAATACTTTCTTTTTATGAGCTTATATATATATATATATATATATATATATATATATATATATATATATATATATATATATATATATATATATATATATATATATATAAGTACGTATTGGAATACATATCTCTCTCTTTTTTAAAAACCTTTTATTTTGTGATTTTCAAAATCTCTTTCTCTTTCCCTCTCTCCCTATTCCTCTTGGATTAGTCTTTTATCTTTGTCATTCTTTTGAATATTTTTCTCCCAAAATCTAATGTTTTAATTCTCATTTTTCGACTTCACCAATACTGAAACTTAAGTATGACCCAATATTAGAATCATGCATGGTGGTCTAAAACACCAGTTCATTTTTATTTTTTTTTTCATAAAAATATTTATGACAATTATATAAATAAAAGAGAAACTTAGATGTATGTGATGGTAGGAATACTTTAAGATGAATTTTATAGTAGAAATGAGTGGTTTGCATCTAATCAAGCAGAGTCAATGCATTCACGCATTCACATTGTGAAAATCACGAATGATCACAAGCAGCTCTCTAAAAGAACTTAAGCAGGATAAGATGTTCTAGACAGGTAGTAACAAAATTAGAGCAAAGTCTTAAACCTACTTAAATTCTTAAATCAACTTCAAAAGTGATCTCCAAAGGTTTCCAAATGATATTTGCTAAGATTCCTCAAATCAAAATGGTTCATACTCTCAAATAATTCTTCAAAACTTTCTCACAAATTTAAAACATTTCAACATTTTCTCAAATACCACACTTCATATAGAATAAAAAGATGTTTAAGCAAATACGAAATGCATCAAGAATAAGTATAGTCCTTGGATTAGTTACTCCCAGTAAAGGCATCGGAAACGGTCAATCCTCATACCTACAGGTGAGTTCCTTTCTTTCTTATTTCAAAAAAACTAAAAAAAAAAAAAAATTGAAGCACTCTAAAAACCAAAATAGATTTTGAAGATGCAAACACACTCATACAAAAACAGTAAAAAAGAGTGAAGTATCAATAGGAAAACAAAGCCAAATTTATTGGCTAGTGCAGGCAACTGTCCCCAACAGCCACAACGTGGCTCCACAACAAAATAAACTCTGCCACATATATTATACAATCTTTGAGGTTGACACTACAACTTTGTGTTATAACAACCTTATGAAGTACTACCATATCATAAATTGTCCACATCCAAACACACACAATGTAAAATGCCTTTTCTTGCAAGTCCACTTAGTGCATTGGATTTTATAAGAAATAAAACGTGTGTGCACTATTCTGCTATCTTCTTGAGATGTTAAAATTTTACAAGGATTTTATTGTTGTTGCGTGGTCCAAACAAAATTAACCAAAGTGCATGTATCATATTTTTTTATTGGTGCAAGTGAGCCGAAAGATAAGTATTATAATCAATTGGTTGTCTAAAAAGTTTGTTCTTGCTGCCATAATACTTCTGTGCATTGTTGCTCTCATCCATTATGCACAATAGGCATGTTCAAAGCTCCAGAATGATTAATCATCCTTCTACTACAGATGCTAGAGACCATAAGTTCCTTGCTATACGGTTTTGACTTTCTAAGGTGCTCAAGGTGATTAGTTCTTATATTCACTAAATTTTGAATTTCAAATTAAACATAATGGAGTCCCTGATGGGTTTGGCGTAACGGCTTGGGGTGGGAGCTAGTCTTTATTTAAAGTGAAGTCGGAAGTGTCAACCTCCAATGCTACAAAAAGGGGGTCATTGATGTGCAAGTTGAAGTTCAATGAGAGCATTACCTCGAGGCACAGAAGGCAAACCATATATCCTATGGAACACCTTAAAATGTGTTTTATGATCCTGCCTCAACTTTTGGGTAGATTGTTGATATAGATTTATGATACAGTTACAAGTTGTTCCATTTGTCAAATGGGCCCTAAGGAGACAATGGTTTAGGTGGGAGCTTCAGCAATCTGGCAGACAGTGGGTCTCCCAATCTCCTTATTGTCAAAACCATCAGCTTCGTTCCAGCCACCCTTACAACACAATTTTCTTAGCCCAGATCCCTTTGGGCTATGGACGATGTAAAACAGCCATAGGTTGGTTTGGGCTTACCATTTGTTGCAAGAAAACTACTGCAACAAGGAGTTCAAAGGCAACATGACAGCCAAGAATCTCATATTTGTTTAATCTTCTCCAGTTAATGAGAACCAATTCCTCCTTCCATTGCATGACAAGATAGGCTTCGGTTACAAGATAAGATAAAATTGCTTTTAGAAAATCTCTACTAGAAGTTAGTCAATTTTTGTTGAAACTACAAACAAGGTAATGACTGGTGACAACTACTATGGCACAAAAGTAGAGGAAATGTCGTAGGCATATGCGGCCTCCATATGAAAGCTTCAGTAATTGTTTAGTTTTGAAGAACCTACATTACATTAATTCCTTACATCTACTTTTTGTTGTAAGTAACAACTATATTTTCTTCCTTATGGCTGATTACTAATCAACTACACATGTTTTTCATTTCTATATTCAATGAAAGTCACTTTTACTCAAAAAATCAAATTGGATTCCTATGTAGCAAATGTTTATATTGATTTAGTTTGCCCAAGGTTAGGAATCTGTTCTGCAGATTCACAAAACATATTGAAAATTTATTAATGTGTGTATTATATGTAACATGGTTGGAACTAAATGAATTGTTCAAATGTTGATCCCTTGAAAGATATATATATTTCATAGCATTTATTTCTTCTCTTTTATTATAAATTGTAAAGGCATTGACCATACATATAGATATGAAGATTTAAAAAATCACCTTAGGATACTATTTTTGCCACTGCTGAAGGTCAGCATCTTTAACCTCCTGCTGTATTGATTTCACGTTGAGACAAAACTTGGTGTCAAGTGTCACGAATTGAGAGAGATAGAAAGGGGCAGTGTCCTTTTAGGTGAACCTACTTCTATGAGGAAAGAATGAGAGAGAGAGAGAGAGAGAAGCATAGCCATCGGGTAAGATCCCATCAACAGTTTGATTTGTGTAGGCATCATGCAGCTTCCTGGACTGCAAAAGGTGATAAGTGTGACATTCAAGTTGATTAGTGTACCACAGGTCCACTTTTGTCCTGAAGTAGTCATGGACCTTAAGAAGTGTGGGAAAAGGAGATGGTTTCAACCTCTTACCAATCATCTAGAAGGGAAAGGGGAAAGAGAGAGATGCTAATAAATGGAAAATGGAGAGAGAGAAATCACTTCAAAGTCAAAATTAATGGACAACTAAATTCTAGAATGTAAAAATGAAGAAAAGTTAGTAAGAGTGAATGTAAGCTGCCTAAATGAGAACCCAAACTGCCCCTTCTCCTTCAAAGTTTTACATTGGATTGGGCCTAGTATGGAGACAAAGCTGAGAGTCAATCTAGTGCTAAGCATATAACCCTTGGGGCACTGAAAGGTTACACAGTCAATTGCAATAATTTATACTAAATCAATCCCTCATCCAATAGATTTTAAAATATTAATGAAAATACAACATGTCGGCAAACTTATTTGTAAAATATTTTCTTGCAGCCCCAAGGTACTTTTAAAATGAAGTTGCAAATACCTTTTACTGGTGAAGGCAACTTGGGGGTTATGGCATTCCACCTACGACTGTGGAACTTTCCACGGATGCAGGTGGAAGATCATAACAAACGACTTTCTCTGATCTATATTTTGCCTTACAAGTCTAGAAAAGATTATCATTTCAAATTTTTCTCAAAAATGTCATATTTTTCATGAAAACTGTCAAGGATAAGGTGACATTGTCATTAATTTGAATGACAAAGAACGTAGGTTAAGTAAAACATAATATTGCTGCCTAAATCTCTATTGTAAAGATTAACCTTCCTATACAGGTCATTAAGAGTCTTTTGTTTCCTTTGCAAAGGGCTTTGTTGAACCGATTCATTTAATCTGGTTTTCCTTTTTTCCGTTGCCTCGGGGTCTTGCCTATGTTGTTAGTATGGTGATTCAGCAATGTTTTTCAGATTTCATTTATTTGTCCACCCTATTTTCTGTACAGCTTTTCTTAATTGGTTTAAGAAAGGTTGGGAATACCCATCTTCCTGCAGCCTTGCATCTGAAGATCAATGTGAATTGACCCTAATCGGCCCTTTGCTGATCAAGGTTGATAAAAAGTCGAGCAATTTTCTTTCAAATCGGTGAAAATTATAGCCAAAGGATGCTATATGTATCAACTGGGTATGAGTTTTAGGCACCCACTTCTCGACCCATGTAAAAACTTATATGTAAATTTCAAAATTTTAGTTCAACCTATATAAAAAATTTGAAACATTATATCCAGCTTATGTTCAAATTTTTAAACTATAGTTTGGCCCTCGCAACGAAGCATGAGGACAAGCTCACCCACCGCCCCTTTTTCCCCTCAAAACCAAAATCCCCTTACCTCAAGGTTTTAGGCTGCATTGAGGCCTGGGATGGAAAGGGGTTGCCTTCAACTCGACGGAACGTATAGCACCTTTAACGACCCAAGAGAGTTGCACCCATGGGACTCTCTTGCCAATTACACAACCCCCTTTGGCTTTGGAACCCTCATAAGGCAACCTGTGTGCAATTTCTTACTCTTGCTGGTGGATAAGTGGGGTTTTCAGGCAGTTTAAATGAATTGGTAAGGATTATAGGCGTGTAATTGGCAACCTGTGTGCTGAACTTGAAGGAGACATTAACAGTAGCGATATGACGACTCTTGTAATGGGGTCTGGTATGCATATAAAAAGTCTTAGTGCAGAATGCATGTGAAGATTGTCTATTGGCTTTTAATTTTTGTGACGAAGAGCGAAGACCTGTTGCTTATTTTTCGGAGGAATAATTTATTATCTATTACTTATGGAATCCCCAAATATTACTAACTCAACAGACAGGCTACCCGTTCCGGCTCTTAATCAATTTTGGTTAAACCCTTTTATTATGATTAACCGTTTTAAAATCAATATTAAAATCGATAATTGTTCAAGCGTACACAAGTGAAAGCCACCGTCGTTTGATGACGGGGATAATCGCAACCTGTTTTTGTAGACGTCTTAAAATTATGTAGCATAAAAGAGAATGCTATTCTTCCAAAGGGTGTGATTTTCCCCTAAAAGGAGAAGTTATCAAGTCATTTACGTCTTCAAATGCATTTGTTCGTTTATGTTATTCTATTTTTTTTTCCATCTTTTTTTATCTGATTTCCAATTTTTTTGTTCGATTTTTAAATTTCAAAGATATTTTCTAATCTGTCCAATTCTATGATTCCAGTTGGATTCACCAATTCACTAAACCATTTGGCTTTCTTATTCCATTCAAAAACCCATTTTGATCATGACACCAGAAAATCATACAAAATGTAATCACCGTACTCTCTCTCTCTCTCTCTCTCTTTCTCCCTCTCAAAAGAATCAAAGCATATACTTTTTAGAAATTTTCACTTTCACAATTAAATTTTATCTACAATTTAAAATGTGAGTTTTACATTTTTTTCTTATTATAAAAAATATGGGGCTACCTTCGCTAATACCGCTTCTCCTTATTCTAGTTCCAGAAAAAAATATGCGATGAAGGAAATGGCAGATTGGTAGTTACGCGAAGACAAATGTTCAGATTATCATGATATAAAAGGCCCTTTTTTGTCAATTCAATAATGGTGAGGGGAAAAAAAGATTATATGTTATGGCTTATAACAGGAGTACGTGTGTTATGAATTGGAAATGGCCAAAATGCCCCTGTAATTGAAAAAGACTCTCTGTTGGAGAAACACAAAAATTCCTTCCAGCTATTGCCAATGGAAAACAACGACCAAAGATGCTTCTGTGGCAACAGCTTCGTCATTTAGCAAAAAGACCCATCAAATTTTATGTTTATACAAATGAAAGACAAAATGCAGGGCATGCTCGCTATGAATATATTCGCGCACGAAAAATTTGTGCACGTCGGTGGCGTAGCGTATATAACCGGCTTTGCTTCTTTGCGTGTCAGAATCTTCCATATCTAATTTATCAAGAGAGTCGAAAAGAAAAAAGAGTGAACATGAACTTAAAATGCCTACTAAATTGGCCAATTCAGATGATATCGAGTTTCCCAAATAAATATTAAAATAGAACATGCGTTCTTACTATGCAAAGAGCACAATTAAATAAATCAGTTGATAAAAGTTATTTCACTGTCATTAGTGAAAAATGCACAAGGCATTGACGGAAACATCAAAACCACATGGCCCAGATTTAAATTTTTGGTCCCCCCACTTCAGGAATATAAATAGATTAAATGCATATTATCTGAAATATAAATAGTCTTACCGCTTGCCTCATGGTTCTACTCATATACAGTCAATAGAGAGGCAAGCTTAACAAAAGTCAGAAAGACCAAATGTAACCAAATCAGAGAATACGAAACCATGTCATCAAAATTTTGAAAACAGTATAAATTAATAAATCAATAACTCAAAGATGAAAAATAAAATGCAAGGGATGCTCGCTTATTCAGTTTGTTTTCTTGGAACACATTAAAATAGTTAACCAAGCAGACAGACTTACACATCCAAATTTTAACAACTAGAATTATGATTTTAATCATATAAAACTTTATGAAATTGGAGCCCTTTCATTCAATTCTCCTCCATCCTTCCTTCCTCTTTCGGGTGTATTTGTTCTTTTGTCCGCGGCCATTTTTTGTACAAGGGACCAACTAGTTTTTGTTAAGGAAAGGTATTTTTCATTTCTCTAGTTTCTGAACTTCCTCCTTGAGTCCTTGGAGGAATGGCCAGGCAGCTAACGTTCTATTTCAGTTTCATCGCATTGACTACCCATATTTTTGCAATGACCAGTAGTTTTTCATCTTCTTGTAGGCTTGGTGGAAGGGAGAGAGATGGCCGTGCATTCTGTGGTGGTTCTGCTGGCAGCATGTGCTTGCGGTAACTTGAACAATGCTTGTTCTTATTGTAGCTCTCGTTGGCTTCTCAAATATTGTGTGCTGCTTATAGGTCTGGATGGAGAGATCCTCCGGTCTCTCACAGTCACAGCACATACGCCCGATGCATTACATCAGGCATCGGCGGTCGACAGAGATCCTGATGGCTGGAGGATTTCTCTTGAATTAGACACAGGTCCCTAGCTTTTAAGTCAAACCGACTGAGTTCTCTTTTTGTCCTTCCCATTTGCTTAAACTTGAAGAAATGATAACAGATTATATGATAATGTAATAAGCAAGGAAGAGAAAACTAACTACTTGATTGTGAATTGCTCCACAACGTTCACTCTCTATTGGATCGTGCCAGCCTTCTCTTGCAATTATATCTCGACAAACAATGCGCCGTCTCATGTGACATGCAAGATTGGGATTCAACTAGTTTTGATAAATGTGGGATCTGAACTTGGTGAATAGTTTCATTTCAACTAAAATTTCAAAGCAAAAGATTCAAAACCCTTTACTTTACCATCTGTGATTTTTGGAAATTAATGTATGTGCAATTCATTTCTATAATTACTGTCTTGGGCACGCAGTATTAGGGATGTTAATGGATTGGATACACCATTAACCATATCCATGTTTCGGATATTCAAAGATTAGATTCAAATGAGAACAAAGCAAGTCATACCTGAATATGAAATCCAATTTCACAATCCCAATCTGATTCTTGCATTCATATCCGAATCTGAATCGAATTTTCCAACTGAAACTAGCTGATTTTCTAAATGTAAAAGTATTGGATATAGATCATTTATTTAATACTAAATCCAATCTAAACCTTGATCTGAATCTGATTGGATATTTATATATATTCGAATCCGATCAGATATAAGTTCTTAAATCCAAATCCGATTGGATATTTATATACATCTAAATTCAATCTGATGTCATTTCTTAAATCCGAATCCGCTCTGATTTCTTAATTGGATATTAATTTTTTTTTCATATTCCGATTTTATTCAGAACGGTTCAGTTGAATATCTGTTCCAAATTGGACATAATGATGTCCAAGTACAGTGTACCTTTGCCTCATGTACTGGAAACATAAAAGCTATACCATTACTGTATGTGGATCTTGTTTCTGATATTGCAGAAAACAGAAGTGCAGAGTGCATAGTATACATGGTGACTATAGCCTTGTATCCAAATTGCCAAAGAAAAGTACTTCGATGGTGACGATGGTGCGACACCCACTGGATCGAGTGATCAGCATCTATGAGTTGTCCACTGTAAGGGCGGCTAGATATTTGCTTTTTCCTAACATGACTTCGGCCACTGAAGCAGCAGAAAGGCAATGCTCTGAGCGGGCCTCATGCTGAGTGTCACTTGGATATGTGGCCTTTTAAGCATTTGATGCCAAGGTTGGCAGTGGAGCTTTTTGCAAGAGTAAGCTCGATTTTGGTGAAATATTTGCTCATATTAATGAATTTTAGAGTTAATTTGCTCCCTCTTAGGAATGTAGAACAAGTGAGGGCCAGATCGAGCTCGGCCAGCTCTGTTCGAGTCACATATTGCTCGGTTTGAGTTTAAGTCAAGCTTTGTGAGCTCGAACTCGAATTGGTAAACTGAGTCCATGCACGCTTGAGCTTGACTAGTTTAAACTCATACACTCGATTCATACATTGAAGATGAAAACCACAAAAAAAAGGTGTTAAAATTCAACAAAAAGTACTAGCATGCTCCTGAAGATTAAAAAACAGGAAAGACACTAGCTGAGTTTTGATAAGTCGGAGCTCGTGTAACTCTAACTCAGCTAGTTGTTAACTCGAATTTTAACATAAGATCGAGCTTGATTCTTACACGGGCAAGTTTGGGTCGAGTCCAAGTATTCTAAACTAATTGTACATCCTACTCATGATGCATCTTCTGTATATACTTCATGATAAAAAAAAATTGCAACTGTTAGGAAATGTTTGATAGTATACATGGAAGCCTGTGATTGACTTTGAAGAGTTCAGTAGTGGACTTTTGATGATTAAATTTTTTGCTAATGCAAGAAAGAGCGAGAGAGAGAGAGAGATGTTGATTTGTAGTACTGTAGAAAAATTCAAGTGTTGTAAGTTAAAATTGAATGCTATTGGTTATTTTCCTCAATTGCAAAAATTGGCAAAAGAAGCATTTTATTTTTTTCACCGTTTTATTTACTTTGTTTCATAATTAGACTTTTAATTTTTCCAAAATTTTATGGAGCAACCATAGCACTTATTTGGGGAACCGTTTGCCTAAAAAAATGTGGAGGCCATAAGTTATTCTTTACAATTGAAAAATTCAGTTTGCGCCTAATGATATCGACAAAACATTAACTGCTTTGTAACTCACACTACAAGAATGTAGTTGTTCACCTTACCATAAACAGCCGCGATCGTTTCCTGCAGTTGTGAACTTTGCAAGATTTTCTAATGTGATTATTAGACTCCTGAGTATCATTATCTTCAAATTGTGATATCAATTAGCGATCAAACATTTTTTTTTCCATGGACATAGAGATATACAACGAGCAAAGCCAAACTCAAGATCCAGTCAAGCTTTATAATATGACGATCTCGTGCTTAACTCAGTAAATCAAGTCCGAGATTACATTCAACTCGTTTAAGCTCGTGTCACTTGATTCATATATTCCTTTCTTTAAATGAAGTGAAAACCATAAAAAGTGTTAAAATTCATTGGAAATTACTGACATGCCCTGGAGATTAACAAATACGGAAGACAAAAGCTGAGTCGAGCTCGTGTAACTTGAACTCGACTTGTTTATAACTCGAGTTTCAACCCAAGCTCAAGCTCGACTTATTTGTTAAATGAGTCGAGCCTGAGTTGGCTTGACTCATTGTACACCGCTACATGGAAGACACTATTTGAGTACACATTTTATATATAGTCCTCTTGAAACGAGTCGAGCTCGAGTCCTGTGCGAGTTTACTTCACTATACATCCCTACAAGGATGACACTATTTGAATACATTATTTATATATATATTGCATGACTACAATTTTTTGTGCCGAGGGATGCTAGGAGAAATCAAAGCATGATGTGCGAAGAGATTGACCCATACAACATAAGCCAAATTGCGTTGTCATTACATGATTTTGTCAGTGATCCTCTTGTCCATGAGCTGGTTCACAATGCTGTAACTTTGCAGGTATAACCATTCATTATTCATATAATATACATATTATTGAAGTCATTCTACTCTATGATCTTTGTCACTAGTTCACTTTATGGAAGAAGCAGAGGCTGTTTGGTGGCTAGTTTCTATTTGGATTCCCCAGGCACAACTTTCTGTGCTCCAAAAAGGGAGTCATGGAGCGTAAGTTGAAGTGCTACAGGGTGGCACAGTGAAGCACCGAAAGCAAGCATTATACCACTGATTAAGAATAGAAAAGTTTCATTCAAGGCCTCAACTTGACCCTTTTCTCGAATTTTCTTGATACAATAATGTCTCCATCCAAACATAAAGTAATCTGTGACGGGATTATAGATCCACCATGATAAACATGGTTGCTAAGTTTCTCGCCCAAAGATTAACTTTTTGGTCATAAATCTAAAACCAAGTTCCATTTTGCTTGATATAATTACAGAAATTCACATAAGCTTTTCTACTTGTTTGTTTATTACATTAGGTAGCAGGATTGACAGAGAATTCGTGTTTACAAGAGTCGTATGCAATTCGCCGCTGCATAAGGATGCACCCCTCACTCGGCAATTATGCTCTTGATGTTGCAAAGGTAAGCATTAATGAGACAAAATCACAGTTCATTGGTTATGATATCATTACCCATAATTTCTTACCTTGGTATTCATTAATTCCAAATGATTACGCCCCAGATGCACCGCCTTATGCCAAAAGAGGTGAACCTTGATATTCATTAATTCCTTGCCATTTGAACAACTGAAAAGAAGTCTTTATTTAGTCTAACCCTTTAGTCAGGTGGATGAACATTCATGGGTATGGATATTTGAATGTCGATATATCCAGTTTGGATCGAATATCCGACCAAACAGTTTCAGAAAAATCAGATATGGAAACAAATTTGATATCCGATTAAATATCTGATTGGATTGGACTTCAGAAATGACATTGGATCGGATCCAGATTGATATACATAAGTATTTGATTGGATTCAGATTTGGATCGCATTTAGTTTTCAATATGTATTTTGTATCCCATGCTCTTACTTTTTGAAAATTGGTCAAATTTGGTTCAAAATTTGGATTTGATTTGTGAACTTGGATTTTAGGTTCAGATTCAAATATGACTTTTTCTCATCCATATTCTAATCCAAATATACAAATATCCAAAAAAGCAAATATAATTAAGAGTATACCCTATTCTAATCCAATCCATAGACATTACTACATGGACGGTGAGCTTGAGTTAAGAACTCAATGTGAAAGATGCCTGGCTGAAGTCCCTAGATCAAGTCTTTATGTATTTCTTATTGAAGGGTTCCTTGGTATGAGAAAAATGGGAAGAAAAAAAAAAGTACACTTATTGTAACCAAAACACAGAAGCGGTTGGACAAAATGTTTTTTATTGGCCTCACTGAGAAACATCGAGAGTCTATGGAAATGTTTGCACACAGTATTGAAGCTGAGCTACAAGCACTCTCACCAGCATCTCAAGCAAACCACGCAGCAGGCAATGACGCAGGTACAATAGCTATGAAGTAGTATACATGTTCTAAAGAAGTAAAGATATTTTATGATTACGAGCTACATGTAAAGCTGTAGTACAAATGTCTCTTTCTAATACATCCATCAAACAACATAAACTATGTCCCAAAAAAAGGAAGTTGAGGAAATTTGCAGAATCACCCGCAACTCCTCAGCCATTATTATTACCCATCACCTCACTCTATATGATAATCCTCAACCATTTTTCATGCATTTGACCCTCTCTCTCTCTCTCTCTCCATGTATATAAGGATATGCATTGGGAAGAGCATTGCACAAACTATTTTGATATTTAGACTGCCCTCATGCGTTTTCAATGTCCAAGAAACTCCAATCCTCATTAAAAGGAAAACAATGAATAAATTATCTGTCAGTAGATTGAGACTTTGCACCAATGTGATCTTTTGATGAATTTGAACACCAAGACTTTTGAACATCTTCTGTTTGATTCATCGTGACAAAGATAATAACCTTGTGCATTTCCAATGTCCAAGAAACACCAATCTTCATTAAAAGAAAAATAATGACCAATCCATCTGTATAGTTCAATTGAGATTATACACCAATGTGAATTTGTTGTGAATTTAAACATAGAGTACTTATGTTTGATTAATTTTTGATATCTAAAGCTTTACAAATGTGAATGTTAAAACAATAAGGTGATTTCGTTGCAATGGTCATCTAGGAAAAAAGAAGTGTTTCTTAGGCCCTCATACTAGGGGAACCCTATGGGAAACAACGTATATGATTGAGTGAGATATCAAAGCTGAATTTTGTGCTTCTGATTTTTGTTACAGAAATAAACTCTTCACTTACTGATGTTGAGATTGAAAAGTTACTTCTCTAACAGGTAAAATATATATGCCTGCAAGCCAGATAATAAGTTTTATTTTGTTTATGCTACATGAAAAGTAATATTTATAGGCTAACAAAGTTTCCTCCTTATTGTGTTCTAGAATGTCTTTACCCCAGAACTTCGACAAGCTTTTCTCTTAGGAAATCCCAAAATGTCAAATGGAAATGTAAGTATAGATGTTTGTGGTGTAGTTTAAGCTATGTAGGGTGTGTTTGATAGCTTTGGATCTCAAATCCATGGTTGATATGAAATCCCATCTATGTGAGGCCCATGTAGTAAAAGAACATTGGATTTGAAATCTACAGAAAGATAAGTATATTGGATCGTCAATATGTGGCCAAAACCACAGATTTAAGATCCTTATTGATCTCAAATCACCTCGGATCTCAGATCGCAGGTAGACGAAGCAAGTTAAACAACCTCCCAAATGTACATTTTTTTAGTATGTACTGTGCTAAAAGTGTTTTATATGTGGCAGATGACTGTCGAAAACTTGATGGAGGCTTTTGATGCTTGCTCACTCAGATTACGAGAACTTTGGACTTTTGAGTATACACATTTTCTGAAAGAAGTTTATCCTATCAAATTCTCAAAGGTGGTAATGATGCATGGCAAACTTTTGTAGCTAAAGGCAAAATCAACTTATAAACTCTCATGGAATGATCAGTACAAACTTACTGCTAAAAGCTCATAGGTGAAGACCTTTTAGGGGCCGTTTGGGAAAAGTAGCATTATGGTAATGTTCCAATCAACTAACCAAAAAATTGGTTAGATTCATTGTGCAAGTTAAAAAGTGTTTGACGAATTTGCCCTAGTTGTAGAGGCAGATTTATAAAACCATAACATTGTGTTGCTAATGGCAGACAACCCCCTAAGCTCAAAACATTATTTGGCAACCCATTAATTTCAAAACGTTATGTGGCAACTCATTACCCATATTAGAATATTAATTGGGGAATAGTAATTGTATAAAAAAGGTAAGGGCTCATTATACAAACACATTCAAGTTTATCTATGGCACCCTTTCTTAAATTTTATCATCTTGCAAATAGGGATGTAATGTATTACTGATGCCAAACAGTCCTTTAATGTATATAAATAAATCAGTACCACATCGAGCAGCTACAAAGGACTTCAACGTGCTACTGATTTCAAACAATTCCTTAATGTATATAACTAAATCAATACTTTGGGCTGTTACTGCTTGCCTTTGCAATAGAACTAGCCATGCACTGTAGTCCACCCTGTACCTGCTAGAAAAAGGAGTGAAGCAGGAAAGGAGAAAAGCAAAGGGGCAGAGAGAGAGAGAGAGAGAGAGAGGCACTTGACCATGTCAATGTGGTAGACCAACATTGGAGATGAAACTGTGGAAGGCATGTTTTCGCATGTTGATACATTTTTTTATAGAGTGCCGGAAAAAGTGAATAAATCTACATCAAGGTGTAAATTTTTTTGTCTCTCTTTACATCCTTGTATTCTTGGGATGGCCCATTGAAGTTTACAAACACTTTTGCCATAGGAACTGAATTTGAATTATTTAAAAGGAATTTAAAATTTTAATTTTTTTTTGTTGCCTTTTATAAACTATAAAAGCTCATCAACACACTTAAAGTGAATTAATCCAAAAACAAATGATCATATTTTTAACCATGCACATAGGCTTCTTTATGGTTTAAATTGTAGAAAATCATTTGAAAACTGATTTCTAAATTTTTTATAATTGCACATAAACAACATTGTGCCTCGTAGGACCTTGCTCGACAAAATTGTAAAAGATAATCGCACAAATTACATTGTGTTTCATATGTCTTCACTCATCTAAGTTTTCATAAATCACAAAAAATTGAGAAAAAATACAAAATAATCACCAACTCTTTTTATAATTGTGTGCCTAATCTTTGGCAATTTGTATTGTTAGCTTTGAGGACAAGGTTTTCTTTTCATCAATGTTTCAATCCAATGATTGTGCATTTTGTGTTTTGAGCCAATGACAGTTTGTTCAAATTCTTGTCCTTAAGATTTCACAAGGAACTCCCTTTTTTTAGATTTGTCATCATAAAAATGTATTTTATAGAGGGCTTCTTTAAGGTTCTCTAGTTTTATCCTTTTTTTTTCGAAAGGGAAGGGGGGATACCCCCATGAGGCTTATTGCCCTAGAGATTTAGGGCTGCTTCAAAACCTAAGTGGGAATTTGAACACCTATTAACTATAGAGTCATGTATCCACTGTTTGCAGTTCAAGGGAGTACCACCCATAGGAATTGGACTTTCAGGGCCTAGGTTTTTTTTTTTTGGTACCAAAGACTATATAAATTGTACTTGAACTGGCCTGCACATGAAATCTACCTCACAATCTGATAATCTTAATGGACGTGTTTTCCAATTGGCAACTTTAACAAATGCTTCTCAAATAGCTCCATGGGGTCAGTAGAGGTTGGACTAAAAGCGAGCTTCTGGTTAAATCTCCACCAGCATCAACCCCTTGTGCAAACCAAAACAACCCCTAAACCCTAGGCCAACGGAAATTTGGTTTTTGGGGGGGTGTCTTGCCTATTCTTCCCTTTATAGAACAAATGCCTCTGGCTCCACTTTATCCTAAAGATCTTCATCAATTTCTTATCAAGATTACTTTACGCATAAGAGTCACTAACTATAAAAAAAATATTAACAAAATTGAGAAATAGAGAGTGGGTCATTTTTAGGTGAACTGGTGCCCTTTCAATCAAATCATGTGCATCTTATGTTATCTCTTAATTCATCTCTCCAATTTCATTCTTCTTTTGTTACATTCATTTGTTATGTTTATTGTTGGCAAATTATTGTAGTTATACTTTGTCAAGGCCTTCCTTGCGACCAACTTCACAACTTAAGTAAACAGTAAGAACGATTATATGTACATATATGTACTTTCACTATTAATTTTGAGTTTGAAATGGTTGCAGAATCCACCAACTTGATGTTAAGGAAAGGAAGATTCCCAGAACTAAGTTTTTGACTTTCATTATTATTGGTCCAAGAAATTGTCACTTTATAAAAAAAAGCTTATATTGCTTAGGGATTAGATGTCATTTATGGGCCTATCTGGCTTGCAATTTCAGCTAGAGGCTTCCATGGGTGAGCGGGCATGACTAATAGAAAATCACTAATGATGCTCAAATGTCAAATTTCTATCAGTGTTGTCGAGCAAGCGTCATTAAGACACAATCATTTATGTTATCTAATCACCAGCCAAGATGTTCTCCGACCATACTAATTATTGATGCAATTATCATCACTAAGTCCAACTCAATGATGATGGTCTCATCATCACAAATGAGGTTCATTTTTAAAGTGTATATTTCATCACAAAAAGAATTAACCATGCTACTTTCATTGACAGACCCAAGCATTAATGCTGAATTACCAGCGGTAAATCCCATTTGTGATGCTTTTTCAATGTCACACATTCCACCCATTTATTGCAGTGATTAGGTAATTAAGATTTTTATAGTGGCTAAAAGTTCAATAGCATATATTCAACATTTGTTACTATTTTCATAGTGGCTAAAAGTTCAATAGTATGTATTCAACTTTTTGTATTTGTTGTTTAATTTTCCAGACACGCAAACAAATCCACAATAGTGTCATTGAACAGATATTATTGTTTAACAATCTTGACATAGAGCTTCACAAGCATGCCGAGGCCATCTTCAAACAACAGCAAGAACGTTTCAAGCAAAGACATAGCAAAGTGGTATGTATCTTCTGGTCTTTCAATTTTCATTCAAGAAACATATTAGGTTTGACCCATTTTTCATCGAATTGTTCATTTGCTTGCATCTTTTGGTGTGGTGGAGTTTCTCACTTCTTGGTAGAAAGCCAAAGCCCCCATCCAATCCCTTGTGCCCCTAGGTATAGGGTCTACATTTGATGCTTCTTGGTGTCGCTCTGCCATGCTTCAACTTATATGTTGGTGGCCTTCCTATTACAGCTTAGAGAATACACGTCATGGAGATGCTAAACAGTTTCTCTTTTAAGTTTTATGAAGCATAGAGCTTAAAAACAGCCACTTAAAAAACTATATTTTTAGTCTTTTATACAACATAATTCATTACAAGTTTCAGCTAAGTTCAACCAAATGCATAATATAGCATGTAGAAATGTATTCTTAGGTATATCAAGGGGTTTTGCATTCACTATGTTTTCTCAAAGCAGGTGAGGAAATTACAATTGAATCTACGTAAACTTATTTACCACTTGTGAGATATGGCTCCAAAAAAGAAGTAGAATGATTATATTGTAAGGAATACGCAATTGAGAGTGTTAACAAACTCAAGATACTCTGGCAGTGGTGGAGTAAGAAATTTATAGATACAGGGCACTCTTATTTTAAGTTTCAAACTTTAAGGAGCACTGAAATGTGAAAAAAGAAACAATACAAAGGAATGCAACGTCGATAGGTAAACAAAACTAATTTTATGGGCAGGTGTGGCCAATTTCCCACAACAGGCATAACATGGCACCCCAATGTACTAAAGCTAGGCCATGTATATTATACAACCTCTGAGCTTGAGACCACAATTATGTGCATAGCAAGCTTATGAAGTACTACTATGAGATCTTCATATCTCAAAGATTGTTCACACCCACCTACACACACAATGTAAAATGTCTTTTCTTTTAAGTTCACTTAGTGCATTAGACTTTATCTTATAAGAAATGAAACGTTCATGCACTATTATGCTATCTTCATTGATTGGTGCAGGTGAGCCAAAAGGTTAGTAGCACAAGCAGCTGGTTGTCTAAAATGGTTGCTCTTGCTGCCATAGTACACCTATGTGTTCTTGCTCTCCTCCTAAATGCACAGTGGGGACCTTCAAAGCTCAAGGATAATTAATCATCCTTCTATTTCAGATGCTAAAGAACATAAGTTTGCTACTATATACTTTTGGCCCTTTATGGTGCTTAAGGTGATTAGGTCTAATGACCAGTATTAGAACCTGAGTTTTAGTTATCAACCTTCTTATAAAAATATTCATTAAATTTTGAATTTCAAACTAAACTTAAGGAAGTTCCCAAGGGGATTGGCATAATGGCTAGGGATGGGGGCTAGTTTTATTTAAAGTATCAGAGGTGTCAACCTTTTGTGCTATAAAAAGGGTGTCACTGATGTGCAAGTTGAAGTGCAATGGGAGCGATACCTTGAGACATTGAAAGCTGACCATGTATCTTAAGAGTCTGTTTGGTAAACAAAACTATATATAATTATTCCATAAATATGGCTCAAAGATTGAGGTAGATTCATCAAACACCTTAAAAAGTTTTCTAAGAATCCGCCCAAACTTTTGTGGGCACATTCATGAAAAATTTACAAGTTGTTCCATGTCTTAAATCGGCCCTATCAAGACAAGGAGTTAGTTGGGAGCTTTGGCACTTTGTCAAGAGTGGGTCCCCCCCCCACCCCCCCCCACCCACCCAAAACCAAACATAAGAGGAGTAATGAAACTTTGATATTCCTCTAGCATTTGATTGTCACTTTGAAGAAGCACATTATGCAATTCAAAATCCCCTCATTTTATCAAAAAAGTTGAAGCAATAGAATATAAAAATATTTGGTAGTGCAAAAGGAAATGGCAATAGAAAGCAAAAATGTACAATAACTTTGATCCACATGGCTCTGTCTAAAATCTGGTAGATAAATCATCTCCTCAACGTCAATGAACCATCAACTTGGTTCAGCCACCCTTACAACAAACTTTCCTTAGCCCAGATCCCTTTGGGTTATGGACGATCTAAAACAGCCACACGTTGTTATGGGCCTATCATTTGTCACTAGAAAACTACTCCCACAAGGAATTCAAAGATAACAAGACAGCCAAAAAGATCATCTTTGTCCTGTGAACCTTCTCTAGTGGATGAGAACCAATTCCTCCTTCCATCGCATGACAAAACAGGCTTTGTTTAACAGGATAAGGATGAAGTTGTTTTTAGAAAATCTCTATGAAAAGTTAGTCAACTCTTATTATAACTACAAATAAGGTGACGACTTGTCACAACTACTAATGAGTGGATAGTATTGAGAAAATACTATAGGCATATAGGACTTGCATATGAAAACTTCAATTATTTTTAGTTTCGAAGAACCTATAATTACTTTAATTACTTACATCTACTATTTGTTTCTTTCCTCGTGGTCCAATCCACTACACATACCTTTCATTTCTATATCCAATGAAAGTCACTTTTACTCAAAAATCAAATTGGATTCCTATGTCGCAAATATTTATGTTCATTCAATTCACGCAAGATGATGAATCTGTTTTATAGATTCACGGAACATCATAAAAATTATTATTTTGTATATCATACAAAACACAGTTGGCACTGAACGAATAGTCTGATTGTTGGTCCCTTGAAATATATATTTCCTAACATTTATGTATGTCTTTTTATTATAAACTATAAAGGCATTGATCATATATATAGATATGAAGACTAAAAAATCACCTTAGGATATTATTTTTTGCCACTTTTGGATATTAGCATCATCAGTGTTCCGTAGTATTGATTTCACATTGATAGAAAACTTGGTGACAAGTGTCACCCATTGAGAGAGAGAGAAGGGCAGTGTTCTTCTAGGTGCACCTCGTTGGGGTGGAGAGAGAGAGAAAAAAAAAAAGCATAGCTGGTCGGGCAGTCAATCAGGGTAAACTTGGTTTGGCATCTAGTTTGATTTGTGTGACCATTAGGTCCCTGGATCATAAAAGGTGACAAGTGTGGCATTCAAGTTCTTTGGTGTACCTAAGTCTACTTAGGCCCCAAATTTGTCCTAGACCCTAAGAGGTAAGGGAAACATGTATGGTTTCAACCTCTTACCAATTGCCTATTGGGAGAAGGAAAAGCGAGAGATGCTGATAAATGGAAAATGGAGAGAGAGAAATAACTTCAATGTAAAAAATGAAAATGCAACAAACAACTAAATTCTCAAATGTAAAAATACAGAAAAGTTAGTATGAGTGAATGTAAGCTGCCTAAAAGGACTACCCAAACTGCCCCCCTTCCTTCAAGGTTTCATAATGCATTGGGCTTGGTATGGAGACGGAGCATATTTGAGGCACCAAAATGGTATACGGTCTATTGCAATAATCTAATACATCACAAGCATGCAATTATTAAACATGATTTTTGTTTTCCTAAAGTTTATAATTAGGCCCAAATATATTTTGGCCTACGTGCTAAAGAACTTAGCAAGCCAGGATTCACCTCTGAGAAACATACATTCCGGCGATATACTTAATGGTAGATTTCTCATAAATTTTTACATCTAATGTAGACTAATCCAGGGGTGCTAGCATTTTGGTAGTTATGCTTTTACTTTGGGTGAGCATGGAGGAGGATCAATCCCACTACCTGAGCAAAAGTCGATCCTCCCTTCTTTTCCCTTGCCACAAAGGTCCGGAGCTACTTTGGTACTAAGCAGTGAGATCTCAACGTACTTCAACTTACTTATAGGACCCACCCCGTTTTATGATACATGAGCGTAGCACCCCATTAGTCAAACTTGAGACGTGCAACATAACACGCCTAAGCTCACCCATTGGCGTGCTGCATAATGCGCCTCAGCTCACTAGTTTGAGCTATGCCACTCAGGTTGTACTTTTATTTTTACTTTTTTCTAACTTTCTTCTATCCATTTCACTTGACTTTTTTTTATACATGTAATGGCTGTATTGAAGGATGATTCGTTACTTTTCCGTCCTCTTCTAGACTTCCCAAATGATTGCTGAATCGATTATTGTACAGTGTAATAACAGTAACGGCATCTGCTTCTCCCCTCGTGGTGGATGGTTTTGAGAGCTTTGAGAATATTGTCGAGAGCTGAGCTGGTTCATCCTATGCCTTTGACGATGAGATTAAAGCAAAGCAATGAAAAAAGCTTACACGACGTCCTTTTCTTCCTCCATGTACCCAGAACCTGGGGATTTGTATGTCTAAAATGCAAGTACTTGTACTCTCATGCACACACACATATATATATATATATATATATATCATGTGCACAAGTATTTAGCTTTTTTTGAAGGTGGTGGGTACTACCCCTAAAATGGCAAGTACTTCTACTCTCTCTCCCTCTCTCTCTCTGTCTTTGTCTCTGTCTCGTGCGTCAACAGATGCATGAACTTTGAAGCTTATCAATAGTACACATCATGGCATCTAAAATCTATTGGGCCACACTCCCTTCAGCATTTAATAATCTAGCTGGTATCTGCAACTTAAAAGACTGGCGCATGTCCGTGCTGAAAAAATGAACAGAAATCAAAGTTGGAAGAATAAAGCCTTAATCAAGGACTCTCTGGAGCATTATTGGCCACTAGAGTTCTTCCATCCAGAACTATTCCATTAAGGGGCATTTGATTGGCCTGGAATTTTTATTTTGGAATGAAAACTTGAGAATCAAAGTTCCACCTGAAAATTGGATTTGAACTTTCCCATCCAATTTGGACTTCCACCTGTGTTTGGTAACTTGGAATCTTCATTCTAGAATTGAAAATGCCTTGTTTGATTGGAATGGAATCAATATTTGGGAATTGGAAGACCATTGATTCATAGAACTGCTGCAGCATTCCAAGTTAAAACATAAGCCCACTAGCAATTTAAAAATCCAACACAAAGCAGCTGAGATAAAAATAATAAAAAAATACTGAAACAACATGATCTTATTTTGCTGCCACCCCAAGAAGAAGATCGATCAACACCTTCTCAGTTCTCAGATTGGGTTATCTCAGCAGGAACAAAGAAACCAACATTCTGCTCTCAGGAACAAAGAGACCGAGTGGTTAGTTGTTTGACATAGATCTTTTTATTTCTGGCAAATGCTCAATAAACTCTAGAAAATTAGGGATTGGGTGCAGGAAAAAAAAGGAGAAGATGGTGATGATACCAACAAGAAGAAAAATAAAAAGCAAAAGAAAAAGAAAAAAAAGTAAGTGTGTTTGTGGGGGAGAGGAAATGATGGTAATGGTGAAGAAAGGCTCTTGCATTAAGAGCTTGATGCCCTGACCACAATAGTAACATATGACATTAGGCTCAAGCGATTCCAGAAGTTTGAACCAGCTGGTGGTTATGCTGTTATCCAGGCATAGCCTCTGGCACCTTTGTGGAAAGCCTCATAACTCGTCATCCATCCTGAACTACAACTAGTAGCAGGGGCACAGCCAGAACTTTTGCCAGAGGGGTACTAGTAATAAATTTTGAATTGTTGAGAGGCATCAACATGTAAATGAGAAAATTTCCCTGAGGTGTCAATATAAAAATAAGGGCTTTTCTGAGTCTTTGTGGGCAATTGCCCACACATTGCCCACATCTGCCAAAGCCCCTGACTAGTAGTTCATCTTTCTGACAGGTAAAGGGGCCTAGTATCCATAGAAGGTCACTTTATCAAGCGAAGGAAAACGTACATTCTAACCCTTGTGGCATTTGTAGACTTGTAATGGTTCCAAGACAAACAAATTTTCCAAGATGCTAATAAATGGAAAATGGAGAGAGAGAGAGAGAGAAACAACTTCAAAGTCAAAACTAATAGACAACTAAATTCTAGAATGTAAAAATAAAGAATAGTTAGTAAGAGTGAATGTAAGCTGCCTAAATGAGAACCCAAACTGCCCCTTCTCCTTCAAACTTTTACACTGCATTGGGCCTAGTATGGAGACAGAGCTGAGAGTCAATCCGGCGCCACGCACATAACCCTTGGGGCACTGAAAGGTTACATAGTCAATNCAACTTATTTGTAAAATATTTTGTTGCAGCTCTAAAATGAAGTTGCAAATACCTTTTACTAGTGAAGGCAACTTGGGTGTGATGGCATTCCACCTACGACAGTGAAACCTTCCACGGACGCAGGTGGAAGACCATAAACAAACGACCTTGTCTGTTCTATATTTAGCCTTACAATTTTAGAAAAGATAGTCATATCAAACTTTTCTCAAAAATGTCATGTTTTTCTTGAAAACTATCAAGGATAAGGTACATTGTCATTAACTTGAATGAAGAAGAATGTAGGTTAAGTAAAATCAGTGTTATTAGGATCTACAGAATATTGCTGCCTAAATCTCTATTGTAAAGATTAACCTTCCTATACAGGTCATTAAGAGTCTTTTGTTTCCCATGCAAAGGGCTTTGTTGAACTGATTTACTCTGGTTTTTTAATCTGGTTTTCCTCTTTTCCCATGCCTCGGGGTTTTGCCTATGTACTTTTAAGTATGGTGATTCAGCAATGCTTTTCAGATTTCATTTCTATACTTGTCCACCCTATTTTTTGTACAGCTTTTCTTAATTTGTACAGCTTGCATCTGAGGATCAATGTGAATGGACCCAAATCGGCCCTTTGCCGATCAAGGTTGATAAAAAGTCGATCAATTTTCTTCCAAATCGGTGAAAATTATAGCCAAAGGATGCTAATTGTATCAACTGGAGTTTTAGGCACCCACTTCTCGACCCATGTAAAAACTTATATGGAAATTTCAAAATTTTAGTTCAACCTATATAAAAAATTTGAAAAATTATATCCAGCTGATGTAGAAATTTTGAAACTATAATTTGCCCCTCGCAACGGAAAAAAAACTCGTAGCTCCTTCCCTGATGTCTTGGTTGGTATTGTTCTAAAACATTTTGGCCCACACTCCCTTCAACAATTAATGTTCTAGCTGATACCTGCAACGTAAAGGCTAGCACCTGTCCTCTTTTTGGAACAACTGAACTGAAATCAAAGTTCACAGAGTGCAGCCTTGATCAGGGAACCATATGGAGCATTATTGGTCATTAGTGTTCTTCCATCCAGAACTCTTCCATTAGGGGGCATTTGATTCCTATAAATTACCTGCTGCAGCCTTGGTTACTTAAAACACAACTCCACCAACAATTTAAAAATCCAACAAAAAGCATAATATTTTGAGGTATGTTCTGTCAACTCGGAAGCGAGAGACCTCCCATGGGGGTAGTGGAAAAAATCCAGTAACCTTGAAGAAAAAAATGGAAAGAAAAGAAAATATTTGTCCGAATCTTTTGGGAGCATAAAAGCAAAGAAGCTAGGAGGTTGAATACCAACAATGTGTTCCATCAAAAACCAGATCAGAGACTGAATACCAACAATGATCCGACCATTTACCTGTAAATGTTTGTTACCACCATTTCGCTTCTCCAATCCCATCATCTAATAAATGTTGGTTTTTTTACATTGTTTACGTGAAAGGGTTTCCCTTTTCATCACAGGATATAAGGTGGGCAAAATAATTATAAGTCTTACATAAAAACTATTCAAAATTTTAATTTCTTTCAGAGTAAAAAGATAGGAGGAAGTAAAAACATATCCATTTCTTTTTTGGAAATTGCAAAAATGCCCTGAAATCCCTTTGACGCATATTTGTTTCGTGCTCCCAAGTGGTGCACACAACTCAGTCTTTTAAGTAGAACCTAGAATAAGTTGGAGAGCATATATATGGCAAAAATTTTCAATTATTGTCAGCTCTTTTGGATATGCAAGACCATATTCTTATTTTTTAGATACCCATTAAAATTTTTTGTGGTTGTTTATAAACGTAAGGGGTGATCCTAGTACACAGCAGCAATGCAACCAAACTCAACAAAACATGGTGACAAGTGTCACTATGTGTGGGAGAAGAAGAGACACAGAAAAAGAGAGTTCCTGGAAGTGCGACACTCATATTGATCAGTGTAGCATTAGACAAGTGTCACAGGGAGAGAAAGAGAGGGAGAGAGAGTGTGTGTGTTTGTTTAATTGTTTCTTGATTAGAAATGTGGCAAGTGGCCCTGGCCCAACCTGTTTAAAAATAAAAAATAATTTTTTTAATTATAAAATAAATTATTTTAAATATAAAATATATTTGTTAATAATAAATATATATTATTAAAACAAAAAAATTAAAAAAAATATATTTTTTTAATCCTAAACTGGCCCGATCGAGCCGGGCCGACGCCCAGACTTAATATCAACTAATACATTGCTTTTCCTCTGTTGGTGCAAAAGAAACCAATGACTAACAGAACCTATCAGTTAGTGACTCAAGCTGGTATGAGCTGTGTGTGTCGTTATGTGTGCACAACTTACTCAGTAAAAGAAGAGATATTTTAGTAAAATTTTTAAAAAACATGTCCTTTATAATCATTTCACTTTTTTTAATTTTCATTTCTATCTTGCCAAAAAGTTTTTTTTTTCTATCTTTCCTCTCAAGGCTATTATGAGAGTTAGTTGCAGCATTCTCGACAGCCATCAAATTCACCTTCACGCGTAATTAACTCTTAAAAACCTTTCTGTAAAAAAAAAAAAAAGGAGAAAAAACTTTTTTTTTTAAAGAAAAAAAATTGGAAGAGGAGGGTAAAGTTAAAAAGGCAAGAGCCGCGGGCATGTGAATCTCATGGACCCCCACCACGAAACGTGCCTCCATACATAGATTATACATGAATAATGAAAGTTAGGTCTCTTGGGATGGAAAGCAAGGTGGGTCAGCAAGCATCGTTCACGGAAGCAAGGAGAGTCAAAAGCGAGAGAGCAGCCACACAATGCAAAAGCTGGCAAAGATTATAACAATGCAAGAAGCCCTGGAACTGCAGCAGAAGCGGCAGCAGTAAGGACTAAAAAGAGAGAGAGTTGCTGATACAACTAAATTGTAGAATGTAAAATGCAGAAAAGTTAGTATAAGGAGATGCAAGCAGCCCAAATGATAACCCGAAGGTTGCGCAGGCGATCGCAATAATCTATACTCAATGATGACATTGGAGGAAAATGATAGAAGATGTAATCTCCACACTCTCTCTTTATCTCAAAAGAGTCAAAGCATATAATTTTTAGAAATTTGCACTTGCACAATTACATTTTGTCTACAATTTAAAATGTGAGTTATATATATAAATATATGTGTATATATTGAATACAAGCTGTATACAAAAGTAACTGCAATGAATTCATTGTAGGCAAATTATGTTCACTTTTAAAAACCCCTATACAAACACCGATGTTATGCTTATCTTGAGATAAAAGGCCCTTTTTGTCAAATCAGCAATGGTGAGGACAAAAAAGGCAAATTGAATTACTTTTTTGCCCAAAGGCCAGTAGGTTATAGGTTATAGCTTATAAATGTGTTATGGATAGGAAATGGCCAAAATGGCCTTGTCCATTAAATGGAAGACAAAAATGGCAGGTGCAAAACAGTTTAAATGGTGGGAACACGGTTTTCAGTAACACAGAAATCGTTCTGGGGAATCCTTCTTTCCCAATAGAAAGGACATTTTAGTAACTTTGAACACCTAAATCTAAAATAATAGCAAAAGGATGAACAGCATTGATTTTGTCCCTTTCTTGATTGTAGTGAAGAAAAAATTATTATGAGAACTTGGAACCCAACTAGTTTATAAAGTCTCGGTGGTGGTAACTTCTCTCTCACTTCATTTCTTTACTTCTTTCTCTTCTGCGTCCATTTGTTAAGAAAAGGTATGCCCCTTTCTCTGGTACGTACCAGAAGTTCCTCTTTGAGTTCTTGGAGGATAAGGTTCTCCGCTTGATCAGAATCATCCAATGCATTCTTTTTGGCAATGATAAGTAGGTTTTTCGTCTTCTTGTAGGCTTGGAGGAAGCGAGAGAGATGGTTGGTTGGGCGGCCAAGAATTGTGTGGTGCTTCTGCTGGCAGCATGTGCTTGCGGTAACTTTGAACAAATTTTGTTCTCAACCTCTCTTTGGCTTCTAAAACATTGTGAATATGCTGCTTATAGATAGATTTTGGATGATCCCAACCTTGGGCTATCGATGATTGGAGGATTTCACCTTATTTGTATGTGTGTGTGTGCCTATGTGATTTCAACCCAACTAACTCTATTGGCAAATAGATTTTCTTTTCTGTTGCGAAAAATACCAAAAATCATCGCTAAATATCTTCAAAAACTGTGGCCAAAAATCACCGTCCGTATTGCGCAACTGGCAGCCACTAGAAAACAGCAATGACAAAGACACCACACCTCTCTCTCTCTCTCTCTCTCAACTAACCGGTTGGGTTAGGTGGAAGGTGCTATGTTGATGGAATTGAGGACTATTGAGCTTGGAATTAATGGTGCCATTATGGAGGCCATCCTCTCTCTCTCGTTTTATTGACCCTTTCACTTGTAGGGATGTTAATGGATGGGACTCGAATCAGGTGTAAACCTATTCACTTTTCAGATATTCAAATATTGATATTTAAAGTCGGATTCAAATACAAACAAAAAGAGGTCCTATTTGAACTGAATCTGAAATCAGATTTCACCATGTGAATCCAACCCGAACCTGATTTTTATCCAAATCCGAATCTGAATTTTGAACCGAATTTGACCGATTTTCAAAAAAAATGTAAGAGCATTGGTTATACGATGTTTGTTTAAAAATAAATCTGATCTTAAGTCATAGCCAAATCCTATCAGATGTTTACGTATATTCGAATCCGAGTATGAATCCAATTGGGCATTATTTCTTAAATCCGAATGCATTTTCTTAATCAAATACTAATTTTTTTTCATATATGATTTTTTCAGCACGGCTCAGTCAAATATCCGATCCAAACCGGCTATATTGATATCTCTATTGTCAAGATTTTTATCATCTCTCACTAGGGTCTTGTGTTTTCAAATAATATAAAATTTTAAAATTGGACTATAGTAACTTTAAAGTAAATATATAAACAAATAAGGCTGTTATGTACAACAATCATGCCTTATTTTGTTTAATTCCTGCACCCATCTGACTTACATGTTATGTGGGGCTGCACATGAGCCAAGTCAAGCTTGAGTTTGGAGCTACTTCGGTACCAGATAGTGAAATCTCAATATACTTCAGCTTGTGTGTAGGACCCACACCATTTTATAATACAAGAGCATAACCTCTAAGCCCATTCACGGCATGCTGCATAATGCGCCTCAGCTCTTGTCTGAGTTATACCTCTCAGGACATACTTTTATTTACACTTATTCTTAATTTTCTTATATCCACTTCACTTGTCTTTTCATTTGTGTAATAACTGTATTGATTTGTGCAGCAATAAAATTAATGGCATCTGCTTCTCCCTCGATGGAGGATGGTTTTGAGAGCTGTGAGAATATTGTCCAGAGTTGGGCAGATTCATCCTATGCCTTTGATGATGAGATTGACGCAAAGCAATTAAAGAGCTTACACGACTTCCTTTTCTTCCTCCATGTACCCAGAACTGGGGGATTTGCATTAACAAAATGGCAAGTACTTATACTCTCTCTCTCACGCACACACACACACACACACACACACACACACACATACATATGCTTCATGTGCGTGAGTATTTAGTTCGTCTTTTGAAGGTGGTGTGGTACTGGTCCTTCAGTTATGTCATCCACATAAAATGTCCACAGTGCTATCTAGTAATTTTAAGCTCTGAAATATGTGACTACATAGAGGAGCCGGAAATTAATGCCAAAAATTCTAAAGCAAAAATATTATAAAACTCTAATATGTAGATCTTTGTCACATGGTTGCAGTGTGCAGAAAGGATACGACAATTTTAACCAAGAAAAAATCGTGAGCATGCAGTGTATATATATATATAATTTTAGTCATTATAAACTATTCATTATATGCATAATTTCATGCTATGTATAAATGTGCCTCATGAGTGTTGATTGAACTCTTGAAGGCCCTCATCTAACTAACTGTATTGTGAACTTCTCCGCGACGTCCACCCTCGATTATATTGGATTGTGCCAGCCTTCTCATGCAGCTATATCATGACAAAGTTTGCCCCGTCACATGTGACACGCAAGGGTGGGATTCAAGGTTAGTATACTCCACTTGTCATCGACTAGTTTTAATCACTTCATTTCAATTAAGGAGAAACTAAAAGAGAAGGCTTGAGAATCCTTTCCTTTTCCGTCTGCGACTTCGTAAATTAATGTCTGTTTACAGAATCACTGCCTTGGGCTTTCTGGGTTAGGGATGTCAAAGGATAGGATTCAAATCGGCTCTGCTCTTAATCATATCCGTTTTTTCGGATAATCAAATATTCAGATTCGAATATGAACAAAGAATCTGAAAACCAATTTCACAATCTGAATTCGATTCTTACTTTCATATCTGAGTGTGAATTGATTCTTAGGTTCATATTGAATGTGAATCTGTCCTATTTTCAAAATGTAAGAGGATATTTATTTGAAACTAAACCCAAACAGAATCCAAATCTAATCCAATTGGATGTTTATGTATGTCCAACTCTCATCGGTTGTCATTTCTTAAATCCATGTCTGATTGTCATTTCTTAAATCCATCTTTGATTCGATTTCTTCTTCAAATATTGTCTAATTTTTTTCAGAACGGTTCAGTCAAATGTCTGTTACAAATAGGATATATTGCCATCCCTATACTGTGTTCCTTCCCCTGCACTGAGAAGATAAAGGCTATACTAATATTGTATGTGGGTTTTGTTTCTAATGCAGAAAACCAAAATGCAGAGTGCAGGCTGTACATGGTGACTATAGCATTGTGTCCAAATTGCCAAAGAAAAGGACTTCGGTGGTGACGATGGTGTGACACCCGCTGGATCGAGTAATCAGCATCTACGAGTTGTCCACTGTAGCGGCAGCTAGATATCTACTTTACCCTAACATGACTTTCGCCATGGAAGCAGCAGCAAGGGAATGCTCTGAGCGACATCATACCGTGTGTCTCTTGGATGTTTGGCCCTTTAAGCGTTTGATGCCAAGGTTGGCAGTGGAGCTTTTCGCAAGAGTAAGCTCGATCATAATAAAATGTTTGGTAATATTGATGAATTTAGTCTTAATTTGCTTCATCATTATTAGGAATGTACAACAAGTGAACCCGAGCTCCGCTCGAGTTAACATATGGCTCGGCTCGAGCTGGAGTCGAGCTTTATGAGGTATGCTGGAACTCGACTTGTTTAAGCTTGTGTCACTTGATTCATGTTTTCTTATTTTGAATAAAAAAGAAAACCATAAAAAGGGTGTTAAAATTCATCAAAAATCATTAACATGCCCCTCACAATTAAAAAAAGGAAAAACACGAGCCAAATCGAGTTTAAACAAGTCGAACTCTTGTAACTCGAATCCGACTCTTTTATAACTGGAATTTTAACTTATGCTCAGTCCAAGTTGGCTCCACTAGTTCTGCATCCCTACTCATGATGCATCTTATTTGACCAAAAAATTTGCAATTGTTCTCGAATGCTCGGTAGTATACATATGTTGAAGCCTATGATGGACTTTGAAGATTTCACGTGGTAGACTTTTGATCATTACATTTTTTATTAATGCATATGAGAGAGAGAGAGAGAGAGAAATGCCTTGCTTAGTACCTAGTAAAGTTCAAGTGATGTTAGTTAAAAAATTGAATGCTATTGGTTATCTTTCATAAGGAAGCATTTTATTTTTTCACCACTTTATTTACTATTTTTCTTAATTAGACATATACATTTTCAGAATTTTTTAAGTAAGGAACTATAACATTTATTTGGGGAGGCACCATTTATCCAAAAAAATTTTGAGGGCCACAAGTTATTCTTTTCAATAAAATTTAGTTGGAGTTTCCTTACCCCCCCCCCTACCTTCACGCCTAATGATTTTGGCAAAATATCAACCGACTTGTTTAGTTGTGGATTTTGCAATTGAACGGAATTTGTAAGTCATTATATATCAATGTAGTTGTTCTTGACTTTCTGGCTGTGTTTACTAGATTCCAGAATATCATGACCTTCAAACTTTGATATCAAATAGTGATCAAACAATTTAATTTTCTCCATGNTGTAACTCAAACTCAACTTGTTAATAACTCGAGTTTTCAACTTATTCATTAAACAACTCAAACTCGAACTCGAGCTCGAGTCATGACTTAGTTGACTCGACTCATTTTACATCCTTACATGGAAGAAACTATTTGAGTACACATTTTATGGTCTTTTACAAATGAGTCGAGCTCGAGTCAAGCCCGAGTTGGCTCGACTTGTTGTATATCCGTATATGAAAAACACTATTTGTGTACACATTTTATGTATGGCCTTGTACTTGGCATGACTATAATTTTTGTGCAGAGAGATGCTGGGAATAATCAAAGCATGGAATAATCAAAGCATGATCAGCGAAGAGATAGACCCATACAACGTCAACCAAATTGCTATGCCATTACAAGACTTTGTCAATTATCCTCCTGTCCAATAGCTGGTTCATAATGCCATTACAGGTGTAGATATTATACTTATTAATGAAGTCATTTTATTATATGACCTTAGTCATTAGTTCACTATGGATGGAGCAGAGGCTAAGAGGTGGTCAGTTTCCCTTTCCAATATCTAGGATGCCAACTCTCTGTGCTGCAAAAAAGGTGGATCACCACTGTGCAAGTTGAAGTGTCGTGGTGATGGCATCCTGAAGGGTTGGGTGTGAACTTTGGTTTTGTTCTAGGTAGTATGATGAAATACTTTTCTTGTTCACCCAGTCCTTAGTTGTTGTTCACTTGCTTTTGCTTTTGTCCGTGTGAAAGAAAGAGTTTAGGTTTACATGATATCTTATGCTGCTGATTAAGAACATGAGAACTTCATTCAAGGTCTCAACTTCAACTTCTAGACATAATCTCCAAAAATATGTCTCCATCCAAACACAACAGTGTTAAAAGTAATCTGTAATGGCATTATATGTCCACCATGATAACCTTGAGCTTGCTAAGTTTCTCTCCCGAAGGATTACTTTTTGGACATTAACTCTAAATCCAAGTACTTCTTTTCATGATATAACTACTGAAAATTCACTTAGCTTTTCTGCCCATTTGTTCATTACTTCAGGTAGCAGGATTGACAGAGGGATCTTGTTTACAAGAGTCACATGCAATTCGCCGCTGCATAAGAATGCACCCGTCCCTTGGCAATTATGTGCTTGATGTTGCAAAGGTAAGCATTAATGAGTCAACATTACAAATTAAATATTTCATTGTTTATGAGATCAGTACACATAAATTACAACATTTTACAAGGAAAAATCATGCTTCCCAATGCAAATTTAAGGATGTCAGTAGCTCAAATTTGGATTGAGTATAGCTATTACTTTTCCTTATCTGTTGGACTTAAATTCAAACTAATATATTATCTCAGTTATATAAGAGTTGATTAGTTGTGTTTTCTGAAATTAATATGAAATTTATCAAATTCAGTAAGAAAAATCAGGCATTAAATTGATTCGGTTTGTTAGTCAGATACAATTTTGTTACATAGTCCAAGTAGTTTCATCCATTTTTGGGCCAATATAAACGCTGGTTGATATCATTAGGAAAAGTGGGGTTAGTTAATGAGAATCCAGCTGGACTGTGTTACGCCCAAACATGTGAACCTTGGTATAATTCCATACCTTTTGATCAATTGAAAAAAGTCTTTAATTAGTCTAACCCTTTAGTAAGGTGGATGAACATTCAAGGGTATAGGGACATTAATATATCTGATTTGGGTCAAATATCTGACCGAATTCCAAAAAATCCGATGGGGAACCAAATTCGACATCTGATTAAGAACTCTGGTCGGATCGGATTTAAGAAATGACATCTGATTGGATTTAGATTCAGGTATACATAAATGTCCAATCAGATTTGGATTGGGTTTAGCTTTAAATAAATATCTTGTATCCCATGATCTTACATTTTGAAAATCCATTGGATTTGGTTCAAAATTCAGAATTCAGATTGTGAATTTGGATTTCAGATTCAGATTTGAATATGACTTTTTCTCGTCTGCACTCGAATCTGAATATGCAAATATTTGAAAAGGCAGACGTGACTAAGAGCATATCGGATTCAAATCTGATCCATGGACATCCCTACATGGGTGGTGAACAATTGATAAGAACTTAATGTGAAAGATGTCATTATGAAGTCCCCATATCAATTCTTCATCTTGCCATTTTGTAAACAAAACTTTCCCATATGATGCCCATCCTCATAAGTCTTGTACTCATGGTTTTTCTTATTGAAGGGCTCCTTGGTATGGGGCGAAAAGAGAAGAAAAAAACTAAACTTATTGTAACTAAAACATTTCAGAAAAGGTTGGACAAAATGTTCTTCGTTGGCCTCACTGAGAAACATAAAGAGTCAATGGAGATGTTTGCACACAGTATTGAAGCTGAGCTGCAAGCGCTCTCAACAGCACCTCAAGCTAACGACGTAGCAGTCAGCAACACAGGTACAATAGCCACTAAGTAGTATACATGTTTGACAGAAGAAATGATTTTTTTTATGATTTCATGCTACGTGTAGAAGCTATGGTTACAAATTGTCTCTTTCTAATACATCCATCAAACAACATATAATATGTACCAAAAGAATGGGGTTGAGGAAATTTGGAGAAACCACCCTCAACTCTTCAACCATTATTACAACTCATGAGGTATATCGTAATCCTCAACCATTTTGCTTGTTCTCTCTCTCTCTCTCTCTCTCTCTATATATATATATATATATATATATATATATATATAAATATAAAAGGATATGCATTGGGAAGGGAATTCCACAAAACTATTTTGACATAGAATCTGCCTTCATGTATTTTAAATGTCCAAGAAACACCAATCCTCATTAAATGGAAAATAATGAATAATCTAAATTCTCATCAAATGGAAAGTAAATAATAATCTATCTGCATAGTTCATTTGAGATTATATACCAATGTGATTTTTTTTTAAATTAGAACACCAAGTACTTTTTGAACAACTCATGTTTAATTCACTTTGACATAGAGACAGCCCTCATTTGTATAGATTGAGATTATGCACCAATGTAAATTTTTGATGAATTTGAATATTGAGTACTTTTGAACAACTTATGTTTGATTCATTTTTGTTATATAAAGCTTTACATATGTGAATCTTAAAAACAATAAGGTGATTTCATTGCAATGGCCATCGAAGAAAAAAGAATGGTTTCTTAGGCCCTCATACTTGGGGAACCCTCTGGAAAACTAGGTATATGATTGAGTGAGCTATAAAAAGCTGAATTTTGTGCTTGTGATTTCTTTTACAGAAATAAACTCTTACTTACTGATGTTGAGAATGAAAAGTTACTTCTCCAACAGGTAAAATATATATGCCCACAAATTAGATAATAAGCTTTATTTTGTTTATGCTACCTGAAAAGTAATATTTATAGGCTAACAAAGTTTCCTCTTTATTGTGTTCTAGAATGTCTTTACTCCAGAATTTCGACAGGAATTTCTCTTAGGAAATCCAAAAATGTCAAATGGAAATGTAAGTATATGTGTTTGTGTGTGTATTTTAAGCTAGAATTTCAAGTAGGTTGTGTTTGATAGCGTTGGATCTCAAATCCGAGGTTGACCTGAAATCCTTTCTATGTGAGGCCCACAGAACAAACAAACATTAGATTTTTAATCTAAAGAAAAATACAGATTTGAGATCCTCAATACATGGATAAAACTCAAATTTAAGATTTTCAGTGATCCCAAATCACCGTAGATCTCATATCACAAGGAAATAGATGCCCCATTAAAGTTACATAAAATACAAAATAAGAAAACAAAGAAAGTTAAAGAGACAACCTCTCAAATGTACAAATTTTTATTACGTACTAAGCCAAATGTGTTTTATATATAGCAGATGACTGTTGAAAAACTTGATGGAGGCTTATGATGCATGTGCACTCAGACTACAAGAACTCTGGACTTTTCAGGAGACGCATTTTTTGAAAGAAGTTCATCCTATCAAATTCTCAAAGAAGGTAAGTATGTATGGAAAATTTTTATAGCTAAAGGGGAAATCAACTTGCAAACTCTCATAGAAGGATCTGCACAAACTTACTGCTAAAAGCTCATAGGTGATGAGACCCCTTAGGGGCCCGTTTGGGAATAGTAACATTATGGTATTGTCTCAATACTCCTCACCAACAAAACGTTAGTCATTGGACAATTTAAAAAGTGTTTTATAAAATCTCCTTTATTTTGTGAGGCAGATCTAATCTTGTTGGATCTGGCATGATTGAATATATTCTAATTGGATTCAAAGTCAAACATTATCTCAAACTTGAATTTTAAAACTAGACTAAGATACATTAGGATCTGACATTTACATCTAATCTGGTTTGGTCTTCATGTGTTGCAAACGTAGGTTCAGCCTTAGCCACAAAACTACATCCTCAATCTTATTTTGATTACCATATGGGTCCTGGTTCCTTTAGGGGTCATTTGGCAAATGAAATACTTTGTGAATTTTCATGAATTTGTCCTAAAGATTGGAGTTCATTCATAGAAACATAGCACCAATCTTTCATGAATCTACTCAATCTTTGGGATAGATTCATGGAACACTCATAGAGTGTTCCAATTGTCAAACGACTCCTTAAAAGTTGCTTGAAAGCAGTCACATTATATTATTGTCCCATTCAACTAATCTAAAAATTGGTTAGATTCATTGGACACTAAAATGTTCCATGTATCTAAGCCATTTTTTGGTGTAGACTTATCAATGTATTACTGATGTCAAACAGTCCCTTAATGTATACCATTAAATCAGTTCTATATTAGGTTACTACCACTTGGCTTAGCAAAAGTAGTAGCCATGCTCACTAGTCCACCTTGTACCCAGCTTCAGTATGTAATTTTTTAACTTTTTAAAAATTGTGCAATGCATGTTTTTAGATATTGATACATCTCAATGTGATATACCATGTCAATGTGGTACACCAACAATGGAGATGAAATTGTGCAAGGCATGTTTTTGCATATTGATACATCTTTTTATAGAGTGATGCAAAAAGTGAATAAATTTACATTATGCTGTAACTATCTTTTGTCTCAATTTTGTATTCTTTGGATGACCTTTCGAATTCGGCAAACACTTTTGCCATGAGAAATGAATTTGAATTATTTTATAAAATAACTCGATAAGAAGTTCAAGAATTTAAATGTTTTTGCATTTTGTAAACTATAAAAGTTCATTAGCACACTTAAAGCGAACTATCAAACGAATGGTCAGATTTTTAACCATGCATGTAGGACTTTTATGGTTTAAATTGTAAAAAATCATTTGAAAACTGATTTCTACATTTCCCATAATTGCACATGCATTAATAGCATTGTGTTTTTGTAGGACCTTGCTCAACAGACTTTAAAAAGATAATCGCACAAAGTTACATTGTGTTCCATCTATTTTCACTCAACTAATTTTTTATAAATCATAAAAAATTAAGAAAAACATCAACAATTGCCAAACCCTTTTACAATTATGTTCATATTTTGCAATTTATATTGTTGACTTTGAGGATCAGGTTTTCTTTCTCACCACAATTTGTTGTTTGAGCACTCTTAGAGAGAGTTGAGTGCCCTTTTTTTTTTGCTTTGAGAGGTGTTTTTTCCTAAATTTTACCATCCCTATTTGTTTTTTATCCTTCTCATTTTGTTTTGACTATGAGGTTTTTTTTAAGATTTTTCATCACAAAAATGTATGTTAAGGTTCTCTAAGTTTTTCCTTTTTTTCGATAGGGGATGGAGGGAAGTGGAACATAGGGCTGTTTTAGAACCTCAGTGGGAAGTGGAACATCTGCCAACTAGAGTATTTTATATCCACCATTTACAGTCCAAATGATTAGCACTCATAGGAATTGAATTAGTGACCAAACTTTCATTAGCCTACCAGTCCGAGCTGTTATGCTACGCCCCTCGGGCCCTAGGTTTCCTTTTGGGAAATAAAGACTTTGTAATTTGTAATTGAGCTAGCCAAAACATGATATCTACATGAAAGTTGAATGAGGTCTTGTTTTAATTGGTGACTCTAACAAAGGCATCTCAAAAAGCTCCATGGGTTTCGGCAGAGGTCAGACTAGCATCCAGTTTTTTGTTTGATCTCCTTAGGCGTCAACCCCTTGTGCAAACAAAAACAGCCCCTAAACTCTTGGCCGAGGGAAATGAGGGATGACTTGGCTTTTATTTCTTTTGCAAAACAAAATGCCTCTTGAGTTTGCTTTATCCGGAAGATATTCATCAATGTTTTATCTAGAATTGTTTATGCATATGAGTCACTAGCTTAAAAAAATGGTAAAATTGAGGAAGAAAGTGTGAGTCAAACTTTTGTGAATTAGGGCCTTTTCAAACAAATCATGTGCATATTGTGTTATCTCTTCATTCACCTCTCTAATGGCATTCTTCCTTTGTCAGATCATTTGTTATGTTTATCATGCGGCAAATTATTGAAATTATATTTTGTCAAGGCTTCCTTGTGATCAACCTCACAACTTAATTAAATGGTAGAAATTATTATAAGTACATATATGTACTTTCACTATTAATCTTGAGTTTGAAATGGTTCAGAAATGCACCAACTTGATGTGAAGAAAAGGAAAATTTTAAAAACTTAAGTTCTTGCTCTGCTAAATTGTCTTGATTATTGAACCAAGAATTTGTTACTTTATCACAATAAAGCTTAGATGCCTTGGGGATGAGGCGTCACTTATGGTCCTAACTGGCTAGCAATTTCAGGTAGAGGCTTCCATGGCTGACCGGACATGACTCACAGAAAATCTTTAATGATGTTTGATCCTTTAATGTCCATCAGTGCTACTAACCAAGCATCAGTGGCAGAAAATCAATGATGGTCTCCAACCGTTAGTAAAGATGTTCTCCACGAATACTACTTACTGATATAGTATCATTGTCATAAAGTCCAATTCAATATGATAATCCCATCATAACAAAGGAGGTTTGTTTCTTANCACCCGATAGAAGACTGAAGTCCTCACCCAAACCCTCATTCCCTAAAGTACACGACCTACTTTAAGTACCTCGAAGTGTTTTTCCAATCGCACTTCAGTTTATGGGTCGGTGGCCTCCTTTTACAACTTCGAGAATTGATACCCAAGGATTCGAAATGATCAGTATTTCAAGTTTTATGAAGTATAGAGTTAAAAACAGCCATTTAAGAAAAAGGTATTTGTTTTTTGTCATTTATACAACATGGTTAAGTTCCAGCTAAGTTCAACAAAAATGCATAATGTGGCATGTAAAAATGTATTCTTAGGAATATCATGGGGTCTTGCATTCATTATGTTATGGTTACCGAAAGTAGGTGATGAAATTACATTGTAGTATAGAAAAACTTGTTTACCACTCGTGAGTCTCACTCCAATGAAGAGGTAGCATGATCATACTGCAAGAAGTAACATATTGCATGAGACAATTGAGGTTGTTAGCAAACTTAAGCTGCTAAAGCAATGGTGGAGTTGAAAATTTCTAGATAAAGGGCACTCTTATTTTATGTTTCAAACTTTTAAGGGGCACTCATGTAAAATTAGTAAAAAAAAATGAAGATCAATAAGTAAACAAAACCATTTTTTATGGGTTGATGTGGCCAGGTGCCCCAAACAGCCACAATGTGGCCCTGCAATGTACTAAATCTAGGTCACATATATTATACGATCTTTAAGGTTGACACCACAATTTTTGGGCATTACAACCTTCTGAAGTACTGCTATGAGCTTTTCATGTAAGCTTCAATTTTACACCAAAAAAAAGTTATGAATAAAGACAATCAAATACTTAAACTTCATTATAAACCATTAAAGATTCTTCACAAACTTCAATGTAGGACTAAACTCTGAAAGTGGAGTGTTATAATCCACCCTCCTTAAAATACATGTGTTTGTGTGTGTGGGACCCCAAGTCTAAGTGTTGAACCATGCTTTGATACTACTATAATGACCCAATTGGTAGATTTCAATCTGCCCTCAAATAGCGTTTGTTCTAATCTAAAAAACCCTAGGAATTAAGACAACCAATCATAAGCTACCTCCTTTATAAGCACTTGAAAAATTCACACAATCTTAAATACGAGACTAAACTCTAAAAGTGGGACATCACATTTCATATCTCAAAAATCATCCACACCCACCTACAGTCACACAATATCAAAACGTTCATGCACTATTCCATTATATTCATTGATAGGTTATATTTTTACAAGAGCTGTGTTGTTGTTGTATAGCCCAAACACTAACAAAGTGCAACGACCGACTTACTGATTGGTGCAGGTGAGTCAAAAGTTTAGTAGCTTGAGCAATTGGTTGTCGAAAGGGGTCGTTCTTGCTGTCTTGGCACTTCTATGCATTCTTGCTCTCCTAACTGCACAATGGAGACCCTCAAAGCTCAAGGATAATTAATCATCCTTCTACTTCAGGTATTGAAGACCATAAGTTCCCTTCTACATATTTTTGGCTCTTTAAGATGCTTAAGGTCTCAGGTCTAGTGACCAGTATTAGAACCTGAGTTTTGGTTATGGAACCTTGTATAATAATGTTCATTAAATTTTGAACTTCAAACTAAATATAGAGGAGTAATGAAACATTGAACTCTGACCTTCCTCTAGAATTTGATTTGTCTCTTTGAAGAAGAACATTGTGAAGTTCAAGATCCCCTTCTTTCTTCAGTAGTATTTGAGGCAAAAGAATTCAAAGAATTTGATGGCACAAAAGGAAATGACTATGGAAAATAAGACTTGAAAAAAATAATTGATTTGTACAGCTCTATCCAAAATCTAGATGAGGTCGTTTTGTCACTGTCAAGGAACCAGAGCCTTGATGCTACCCCACACACACACAACAAAATTTCCATGTTAGATCCCTCCGGACAACCTAAACTAAGAACTACAGGTTGTTATAGGCCAAGCTATGTCACATAAGAGCAGGGTGCAGTCCGTGCAGATGCGGGTGTAGGTGCTGCATTTTCTGAAAGAATATGGGTCCAAGTGTGGCAACGGCACCCATGCATAGTTACATCTATATATTAAATACAGTTGTTTAGAAACAATGAAACTAGTAGTAAAGTTGTTTATAAGTAATAAAAATAGCAATTGATGATTAAGAAACTATGATTTAACAATGATTCAGGGATAAAGAAAGCAGCTTATTTATTGCAAATCCTTCTTAGAGACCAAGTTTGTGTCATTAACAAACTTCGCTCACAAGGGTTTCAGGATACCAAACAACCAAGAACCTCATACTTGACCTATTAACCTTGACCGATTGACCAGAACCAATTGAAAGGTTCAGTCATTTTTAATGTTGAAGAACTTACAATACATTAGTTCCTTACATCTACTATTTGTTGTCTGGAACAACTTCTATCCTTCCTTATAGCTGATTGCTAATCAACTACACGTCTATGTTCAACAAGTCACTTTTACTCAAAAAATCGAGTGGGATTCTCTATGTAGCTAAATATATATTGATTCAATTTTCCCTAAGTTATGAACGGATAGTTTTACCAAACATATTTAAAAAATTATTTAATTTGTTTGTATCACAAGCAACAAAGTCGGCACTTAATGAACCGTCCAATTGTTCTCTTGAAATAACTATTATATTTCCTAGCATATATTTATACCTTTCTTTAGATTTTCTTGTTTGTCATATGTTACTTGTCACATGGGTAGAGATGCGAGTGTCGAGCAATCTCAAAAATTCATGAGTGCGCGGACACAGCCATGTACTGACAGACCTTAATGAAAATTTCATTATCATGTTTAAAATTGATAAGTTATAAATTATAAAAGGCCGATTAAATTGACTAACAAAATACGAAAAAACGTTTGAAATGAAAGAAATGACCCAAGAAACCCCAAATTCGGAAGAAACTTGGACTTGGCCAATTTTGACCAGGTCGCCTCAGGTGTGTGTTGACCGTGCCCGACATAGTCAGGTTACTCAGACATCTATACAAGCAATATACAAACGAGTTTGATGTTGAAATTGAGGCTGTTGATACTTCTCCAATTCCAGGGCGATGGACCAAATGTATGTTGTCAATGGAAGAAAAGCACAAAACAAAGTACCACAATGTTTTCAACCGAGTAACAGTCAGCTTGAAGCACATTCCAGATAGCTTTACATTGCATTCGGTTCCCCCAAAGGCACGATGTGATCATCTACGATGCCTCCTATCTATATAGAAGCTTTGCTACTTTATGTGATAATTCACGGATAAATTTATGTACCCAGTGGCTTCACCCAACCATTATCTACAAGCCTCTCTCTCTCTCTCTCTCTCTCTCTCTCTCTCTCTCTCTCTCTTTCCCTGACTGCTTCCTGGGGTCATGTCTGGAGGCCGTGGCTCATTTCAGCTTGGTGGCGCATTTGGGTGGAGCGCAACAACAGGGTCTTCAGGGGCACCTTCTCTTCGCCAGATTCTGTTGCTCGTCTTGTGCAAGGGGATGTCCAGTTTGCCACTCGGTTAAAGCGCCATTGCACGTCTGCGGTTGGGTGACTGTGCTGCTTCGTCTTTCCTCTTCTCTCTTATTCTCTGTACACTATATTGTATATTTCTTTTTCCTGTGTGTGTTTTGGCGGTGTGTTTTTTGTGGTTTGTTTTTGTATTTAGGGGACCTCTTGTCCCCAAATTTTGTTATATATTCTTTTTTTTTTTCCTGTGTGTGTTTTGGCGGTGTGTTTTTTGCGGTTTGTTTTTATATTTATGGGACCTCTTGTCCCCAAATTTTGTTATATATTCTCATTTTTTTATCGGCTCTCTCTCTCTCTCTCTCTCTCTCTCTCTCTCTCTCTCTCTCTCTCTCTCTCTCTNTGTGTGTGTGTGTGTGTGTGTGTGTGTATATAACAATGCATAAAAATCAATGGAATTGCTTTTTTATCAGTGCCGTCGGCCAAGCAACCAACTTAGCAAGAGAAGAGGTTCATAGGTTTCGTGTGGCATCGGGGAGAACATTTTCTGTGTTATGCTGTAACACCAAAAACAGTATTCCCACAGTCTAAACCTGAGGCATTTTGGTCATTTTACTGGACATGTTTTGAACCCATATGACGGGAGAGCCTTCCATTTGGTAAGAAAGGGTATTTCAACCATTTCCAGCCTATAATATACTGTCCCTTATTATTTATGGACCATAACAGATAACCTGCTCCGGGCATCAGTGGCTTACATTATTTTCGTTGCCTTAGAATGGCAAACAGCCCAAGGTT
>JAANDH010000779.1:0-100000 GCA_011799765.1 Nymphaea thermarum | reverse complement strand
AGTTTGTAATTCAAAATTTAGTGAACATATATACAAGAAGGCTGATAACCAAAACTCAGGTTCCAACACTGGTCATTAGACCTAATCACCTTAAGCACTGTAAAGAGACAAAAATATATAGCAGGAAACTTATGGTCTTTAGCATCTGAAATAGAAGGTTGATTAATTATCCTTGAGCTTTGAAGGTCCCTGTTGTGCATTTAGGAGGAGAGCAAGAATGCCTAGAAGTACTATGGCCGCAAGAGCAACCATTTCAAAGAACCAGCTGCTTAAGCTAGTAACCTTTTGGCTCACCTGCACCAATCAATGAAGATAGCATAATAGTGCATGAATGTTTTATTTCTCATAAGATAAAATCTAATGCACTAAGTGAACTTAAAAAGAAAAAGCATTTTATGTTGTGTGGGTGGGTGGGTGTGGACAATCTCTAAGATATGAAGAGCTCATAGTAGTACTTCAGAAGGTTGCTATGCCACATAATTGTGGTCTCAACCTCAAAGGTTGTGTAGTATACGTGGCCTAGCTTTAGTACATTGGGGTGCCATGTTATGCCTGTTGTGGGCAATTGGCCACACTTGCCCATAAAATTAGTTTTGTTTAACTATTGACACTGCATTCTTTTATATTGTTTTTTTTCTTCACATTTGAGTGTTCTTTAAAGTTTGAAACTTAAAATAAGAGTGCCTTGTATCTTTGGAGCAAGATCTCACAAGTGATAAATGAGTTTATGTAGATTCAATTGTAATTTCATCACCTGTTTTGAGAAAACATAGTGAATGCAAAACCCTATGATATACCTAAGAATACATTTCTTCATGCCATATTATGAATTTGGTTGAACTTAACTGAAACTTGTAAAGAATTACTTTTTTTAAGTTGCTGTTTTTAAACTCTGTTCTTCATAAAACTTAAATGACAAACCATTTAGAATCTCCATGACATATATTCTCTAAGCTGTAATAGGGAGGCCACCAACATATAAGTTGAAGCATGGAGGGACAACACGCCGAAGCATTGAAAGTAGATCTTGTACCTTAAAGGCATGAGGGATTAGATGAGGGCTTTGGCCTTCTACCAGGCAGTGAGAAAACCCACACACCCGTAGATGCAAGCAAATGAACAATTCAATGAAACATGGGTCAAACCTAATATGTTTCTTAATTTTGCAAATGGCAAGACCAGAGGATGTATACCACTATGTTGCGTCTTAGCTTGAAATGTTCTTGCTGCTGTTTGAAGATGGCCTCAGCATGCTTGTGAAGCTCTATGTCTAGATTGTTATTGTTAAACAATAATATCTGTTGAGTGACACTATTTTGGATTTCTTTGCGTGCCTGCATAATCAAACAACAATTACAAAAGTTGAATATATGCTGTTGAACTTTTAGTCACTATGAAAACCTCAATTACCTATCACTACGATAAACAGGTGGAATGTGTGACATTGAAAAAGCATCACAAATGGTATTTACCAATGGTAATTCAGCATTAATGCTTGCAACCGTCAATGAAAGTAGCACGGGTAATTCTTTGATACATACACCTGTTAAAGACAAACCTCATTTGTTGTGATGAGATCATTGTCATTGAATTGAAATTAGTGAGATAATTGCATCAGTAATTAGTACAGTCGGAGACCATCTTGATTGGTGGTTGGGAAACATCAATGATTTTCAGTCAATGACGTTTGCTCAACAACAGTGATAGACATTTGACATCTCACACCCAAGCCATCTAAGCTTTATTGTGATAAAGTGACAATGTATTGGTGTAACAATCATGACAGTGTAGAGCAAGAACTTAGTTCTTGGAATTCTCCTTTCCTTAACATCAAACTGGTGGATTCTCCAACCATTTCAAACTCAAAATTAATAGTGAAAGTACATCTATGTACATATAATCGTTCTTATTGTCTAATTAAGTTTCGAAGTTGTTCACAAGCAAGGCCATGTCAAAGTATAACTACAACAATTTGCCAACAATAAACATAACAAATGAATCTAACAAAAGAGGAATGAAATTGGAGAGGTGAATGAAGAGATAACACAACATAGACATGATTCAACTGAATGGGCCCCAATTCACAAAAAAATGACCCACTCAATATTTCTCAATTTTGTTAACTTTTTTCAGGTTAGTGACTCATATGTGTAACCTAATCTTGACAAGAAATTGATGAAGATCTTTTGGATAAAGTGGACCAAGAGGCATTTATTCGATAAAAGGAAGAATAAGCTGCCCTGCCCCCCGCCAAAAAAAAATCCCTCCAAACCAAATTTCTGTTGCCCTAGGGTTTAGGATTTGTTTTAGTTTGCACAAGGGGTTGATCCTGGTGGAAATTTAGCTGAATGCTGGCTGCTAATCCGACCTTTGCTGAACCCCATGGAGTTATTTGAGATGGTTAAAGTCGACTTGGAAAACACATCCATCATAATTATCCAATTGTCAAGTAGATTTCATGTTCAGGCTAGTTCAAGTACAAATTACAAAGTCTTTCGTCCCCAAAAAGAAACTTAGGCCCCGAGGGCCATAGCGTAACTAGTCGGACTGGAATACTAATGAAAGTCTGGTCAAAACTTCAATTCCTATGTGTGCTACTCCTTTGAACTGCATACGGTCGATACATGACTCTCTAGTTAACAGGTATTCCACTTCCCACTTAGGTTTTGAAGCAGCCCTAATCCTCTAGGTCAGGGGAAAATACGAGAGGTTTTCAACCTCTTGGGAGTATCCCCCCTCCCCTCCAAAGAAAATGAAAAAAGTAAAGAACCTTAAAGAAGCCCTCTATAAAATACATTTTTATGATGACAAATCTAAAAGAAAAAAAGAGTTCCGTGTATGGGAAGAATTTGAACAAACTGTGTCATTGGCTCGAAACATACATTGTGCAATCATTGGATTGAAACAATGGTGAAAAAGAAAACCAGATCCTCAAAGCCAACAATATAAATTGCCAGATATTAGGCACATAATTGTAAGAAGGGTTGGTGATTATTTATATTTGTCTCAATTCTTTATGATTCATGAAAAATTAGTTGAGTGAAAACATGTGGAACACAAATGTAACTTGTGCAATGATCTTTTAAAATTATATCAAGCAAGGTCCTATGAGGCACAATGCCATTAATTCATCCACAACAATATTGTTTAAGTGCAATTATGAAAAAATTAGAAATCAGTTTTCAAATGATTTCTACAATTTAATCCATCAAGAAGCCTATGTGCATGGTTAAAAATTGGAGCATTTGTTTTTGCATTAATTAGCTTTAAGTGTGGTGATGAGCTTTTAGAGTTTATAAAATGCAAAAAAAAAATTAAATTCTTCAACTTCTTTTTGAGCTATTCTGCAAAATAATTCAAATTCAGTTGTCATGGCAACACATTGGGCCATCCCAAATAAAAGGATGGAGATGGAGACAAAAAAAAGTTACATATTGATGTAGATTTATTCAGTTTTTCCAGTACTCTATAAAAAGATGTATCAATATGCAAAAACATGCCTTCCCCAGTTTCATCTCTAATGGTGGTCTACCACATTGACATCATCAAGTGCCTCTCTCTCTCTCTCTCTCTCTCTCTCTCTCTCTCTCTCTCTCTCTCTACCTCTTTGATTTCCCCTTTCACGCTTTACTCCTTTTCCTAGAACATTATTTTATGGTTATTTGAATTTTGAAATACCTTTTGGAGCTTTAGGAAATTCTTAGGCGAAATATTAAAAAAATTGAAGAATTACATACTGAAGATGGGATGGACCACAGTGCATGGCTAGTTCTTTTGCAAAGGCAAGCAGTAGCAGCCCAAAGTAATTATTTAGTTACACAAACTAAGGAACTGTTTGGCATCAATAATACATTAGAGCCCCTTGTAGCTGCCAGATATAGAACTGATTTAGTAATATACATTAAAGGACTGTTTGGCATCAGTAATACATTAAAAGGGTGCCATAGATAAAATTGAAGGTACAATGACCCCTTATTCTATACAATTACTATTCCCCAATTAATATTCTGACATATAGGCAATGGGTTGCCACATAATGTTTTGAGATTAGGGGGCTGTTTGGCATCAGTAACACATTGTTACGGTTTTATAAATCTACCTCAAAAACTAGGGGAAATTCGTAAAACACTTTTCAAATTGCCTAATGAATCTAACCAATTTTTTGGTTAGGTGAATTGGGACATTACCATAATGCTATTGTTCCTAAACGGCCCCCTAAAGGGTCTTGACCTATGAGCTTTTAGCAGTAAGTTTGTACTGATCATTCCATAAGAGTTTACAAGTTGATTTTTCCTTTAGCTATAAAAGTTTGCCATGCATAGTTACCTTCTTTGAGAATTTGATAGGATAAACTTCTTTCAGAAAATGTGCATACTCAAAAGTCCAAAGTTCTCGTAATCTGAGTGAGCATGCATCATAAGCCTCCATCAAGTTTTCAACAGTCATCTGCAACATATAAAACACATTTAGCTTAGTACATACTAAAAACTTGTACATTTGAGAGGTTGTTTAACTTGCTTCATTTACCTGCTGTCTGAGATTTGAGGTGATTTGAGATCACTAAGGATCTTAAATCAGTGGTTTTGGCCACATATTTAGGAACCAATGTCCTCATTTTTATGTAGATTTGAAATCCAATGTTCATTTACTCCATGGGCCTCACATAGATGGGATTTGAGATCAACCTTGGATTTGAGATCCAAAGCTATCAAACACACCCTAATTGAAATTCTAGCTTAAACTACACACACAAACACATATACTTACATTTCCATTTGACAATTTGGGATTCCCTAAGAGAAACTCTTGTCCAAGTTCTTGGGTGAAGACATTCTAGAACACAATAAGGAGGAAACTCTGTTAGCCTATAAATAGCACTTTTCATGTAGCATAAAGAAAATAAAGCTTAGTATCTAATTTGCAGACATATATATTTTACCTGTTGGAGAATTAACTTTTCAATTTCAACATCAGTAAGTGAAGAGTTTATTTCTGTAACAAAAATCACAAGCATAAAATTCAGCTTTTATATCTCAATCAATCATGTACCAAGTTTTCCATAGGGTTCCCCAAGTATGTGGGCCTAAGAAACCCTTCTTTTTTCCTAGATGACCATTGCAATGAAATCACCTTATTGTTTTTAAAACTCACATTTGGAAAGCTTTGTAAAACAAAAATGAATCAAACATAAGTTGTTCCAAAGTATTTAGTGTTTAAATTCATAAAAAATTTCACAGTGGTGTATAATCTCAATTGAACTATATAGATGGATTGATCATTATTTTCCATTTAATGAGGATTGGTGTTTCTTGGACATTGAAAATGCACAAGGGCATTCTCTATGTCAAGATGAATCAAACATAAGTTGTTCAAAACTCTTGATGTTCAAATTCATCAAAAGATCACATTGGTGTATAATCTCAATTGAAATGTACAGATAATTTGTTCATTATTTTCCATTTAATAAGGATTGGTGTTGCTTGGACATTGAAAATGCATGGGGGCAGTCTCAATGTCAAAATAGTTTGTGCAATGCTCTTCCCAATGCATATCCTTATATACATGGAGAGAGAGAGACAGAGGTCAAATGCATGAAAAATGGTTGAGGATTATCATATAGACTGAGGTGATGGGTTATAATAATGGCTGAGGAGTTGGGGGTGATTCTGCAAATTTCCTCAACTCCCTTTTTTTTATAATAGTTTACGTTGTTTAGAAAGAGACAATTTGTTAAGACAGCTTCTACACATAGCATCTAATCATAAAATATCTTTACTTCTTTCAAACATGTATCTTACTCCGTAGCCATTGTACCTGTGTCATTGCTTGCTGCATCGTTACTCTGAAACATTGTAGTTACAATGAGTTTACTTGATTTTTTCTTTCTATTTTTCTCATACCAAGGAGCCCTTCAATAAGAAATATTTGAAGACTTAATCTAGGGACTTCAGCCATTAACACGTGCTCGTCATCCATGGATTGGAATAGAATAGGGTATACTCTTAATCGTACATGCTTGTTAGGATATTCATATAGTTGGATTAGAATATGAATGAGAAAATGTCATATGAATCTGAAACTAAAATCCAAGTTCACAAATCGAATCCAAATTTTGAATCAAATCTGACAAATTTTCAAGATGTAAGAGCATGGGATATAGAATATTTATTTAAAACTAAATGCGATCCAAATCCGAATCCGATCAAATATTTATGTACATCTGAATCTGGATCCGATCCATTGTCATTTCTTAAGTCTGATCGAATCAGATTTTTTAGTTGGATATCAAATTTGTTTTCATATCTGATTTTTCTGAAACTGTTTGGCCGGATATTTGATCCAAACTGGATATATCAACATCCAAATATCCATACCAAAGAATGTTCATCCACCTGACTAAAGGGTTAGACTAATTAAAGACTTCTTTTCAGTTGTTCGAAGAGGTAAGGAATTAATGAATATCAAGGTTCACCTCGTTTGGCATAACATGGTGCTGCTGGGGTCCAATCCTTTGGAATTAATAAATACCAAGGTAAGAAATTATGTGTAATGATCTCATAAACAATGAACTGTGATTTTGTCCCATTAATGCTTACCTTCGCAACATCTAGAACATGATAGCCGAGTGAGGGGTGCATCCTTATGCAGCGGCGAATTTTATGCGACTCTTGTAAACACGAATTCTCTGTCAACCCTGCTACCTAATGTAATAAACAAATGACTAGAAAAGCTCAAATGAATTTTCTGTAGTTATATCAAGAAAAGTAGTTCTTGGTTTTAGGTTTATCATGGTGTATAATCCCTTCCCAGATTACTTTATGTTTGGATGGAGACATGCCAAATAGAACACTATATATAAATCATGTATTTCAAATAGTGTCTTCCATGTAGGGATGTACAGTGAGTCAAGCCAACTCGGGCTCGACTAGAGCTCGATTCGTTTAAAGAGGACTATGTATAAAAATGTATACTCAAATAGTGTCTTCCATGTAGGGGTGTATAATGAGTCAAGCCAAATATGTCGAGCTCGAGCTTGGGTTAAAACTCAAGTTATAAACAAGTCGAGTTCGAGTAACACGAGCTCCACTCAGCTTGTGTCTTCCCTCTTTGTTAATCTTCAGGGCATGTCAGTAATTTCCAATGAATTTTAACAACCTTCTTGTGGTTTTCATTTCATTTGAAGAAAGGAAAATATGAATCAAGTGACACAAGATTAAACTAGTTGAGTGTGAGCTCGGACTTGATTTACTGAGTTAAGGACGAGATCGTGACATTCTAAAGCTCGACTAGATCTCGAGTTCTGCTTGCTCGTTGTACATCTCTACTTCCATGGGAAAAAAATGTTTGATCACTAATTGATATCATAATTTGAAGGTAATGATACTCGGAGTACAATAATCACAGTTAGAAAATAATGCAAACTTCAGAACTGTGGGAACCGACCGGGGCTGTTTATGGTAAGATGAACAACTACATTTATGTAGTGTGTTCAAGCGCAAACCCACAACTTAGCAAATCAGTTAATGTTTTGCCGATATCATTAGAAGTGAACTAAATTTTATTGTAAAGAATAACTTATTGCCTCCAAATTTTTTTAGACAAACGGTTCCTCCAAATAAATGTTATAGTTGCTCCACAAAATTTTGAAAAATTAAAAGTCTAATTACGAAACATAGTAAATAAAAAGGTGAAAAAAATAAAATGATTCTTTTGCCAATTTTTTGCAGTTAAGGAAAATAACCAATAGTATTCAATTTTAACTTACAATGCTTGAATTTTTCTACGGTACTACAAAGCAACGTCTCTTTCTCTCTCTCCCCTCTTTCATGCATTAGTGAAAAATTTAATCATCAAAAGTCCACTACTGAACTCTTCAATGTCAATCATAGGCTTCCATGTATACTACCAAACATTTCAGATCGGATTCAGTTATATCCAATTGGATTTGGATTTAAGAAGTTATATCAGATCGGGTTCGAATATATATAAATATCCAATCGGATTCAGATATACATAAATTAGTCTAAAATACTTGGACTCGACCCGAACTTGCCCGTGTAAGAATAAAGCTTGATCTTAAGTTAAAATTCGAGTTAACAACTAGCTGAGTTTGAGTTACACGAGCATGCTAGTAAGTTTTGGTGAATTATAACACCTTCTTTGTAGTTTTTATTTTCAATGTATGAATCAAGTGACAAGAGTTTAAACGAGTCAAGCTCGAGCGTGCATGGACTCAGTTTACCGATTCGAGTTTGAGCTTACCCCATAAAGCTCAACTCAAACTCAAACAGGGCAATATGTGACTCAAACGGAGCTGGCCAAGCTCGAGCTGGCCCTTGCTTGTTGTGCATTCCTAATAATGAGGGAGCAAATTAACTCTAAAATTCATCAATATTAGCAAATATTTTACCAAAATAGAGCTTACTCTTTCCAAAAGCTCCACTGCCAACCTTGGCATCAAATGCTTAGAGGGCCACATATCCACGTGACACAAAGCATGAGGCCGCTCAGAGCATTGCCTTTTTGCCGCTTCCGTGGCCGAAGCCATGTTAGGATAAAGCAAATATCTAGCCGCCCTTACAGTGGACAACTATGCTGATCACTCGATCCAGTGGGTGTCGCACCATCGTCACCACCGAAGTCCTTTTCTTTGGCAATTTGGATACAAGGCTATAGTCACCATGTATATTACGCACTCTGCACTTTGCTTTTCTGTAATATTAGAAACAAGACCCACAAACAATATGAGACGAAGGTACACTCTACATGGATGTCAATATGTCCAATTTGGAACAGATATTCGACTGAACAGTTCTGAACAAAATCAGAATATAAAAAAAATTAATTTATTAAATTATATCAGATCGGGTTCGAATATATATAAATATCCAATCGGATTCAAATATATATAAATATATGATCAGATTTGGATGAAGATTTAGATCGGACTTAGTATTAAATAAATGATCTATATCTAATGCAATTACAATTAGAAAATCAGCTAGATTTGGTTCAAAAATCCGATTCAGATTCAGATATGAATGCAAAAATCAGATTGGGATTGTGAAATCGGATTTCATATTCAGGCATGACTTTTCTTTGTTCACATTTGAATTCAATCTTTGAATATATGAAACATGGATATGGATAATGGTGTATCCAATCCATTAACATCCCTAATACTGCATGCCCAAGGCAGTAATTCTAGAAATGAATTGCACATAAATTAATTTCCAAAATCACTGATGGTAAAGTAAAGGGTTTTGGATCTTTTGTCTTAGATTCTAGTTGAGATGAAACCATTCACTAAGTTCAGATCCCAGAGTTTTCCAGTTATCTAATATAAGATCAAAACTAGTCGCATCAGTGGGGTATACTAACCTTGAATCCCAATCTTGCATGTCACATGAGACGGCGCATCGTTTGCCATGATATAATTGCATGAGAAGGCTGGCACGATCCAATAGAGAGTGGACGTCGTGGAGCAATTCACAATTAGTTGGTGAGATCAGGGCATTCAAGAGTTACACTCATGATACACAGTTATGCTTAGCATGAATTTATGTATATAAAAATATGACGAGAATAATAGAACAAAAGACAAGTTTGACAGGTAAATCAAAATTTATAAGAGCTTAAAAATAAATTGTCTTACTTTTATGGTTCATAAAACTATGATCCATACCTATGTCACATGGGGTGCACCTAAACAGCTGCTGCACCTGTGTCAATGCTGGTGCTTCTCTGACACAACATGTTCGGTGCATTTGGACCGAAACTGACAATTTTGCTTAGAATTTTGATATTAGTTTTGGCTTGTCTATGTAGTCACATTTTTCAGAAAAAGCTTCAAATTATCAGCTAGCAGTGTGGACATTTTATGAGGATGACATAATTCAAGGGTTGAGTGCGCGTGCATGTTCAGTAGAAGTACTTGCCATTTTAGAAATACCAATCCCCCAGTTCTGGGTACATGGAGGAAGAAAAGCATGTCCTGTAAGCTCCTTAATTAGCTTTGCTTCAATATCATCGTCAAAGTCATAGGATGAATCTGCCCAACTCTGGACAGTATTCTCACAGCTCTCAAAACCATCATCCATGGGGGGAGAAGCAGATGCCATTAATGTTGTTGCTGCACAAAGTAAACTAGTTTCCAGCATCCATAAATAAATAAAAAAGCGGACTAAAAAAAGTACTAGCACCCCTCGATTAGTCGACATTAAACACAAAAATGTATGGTTGCTCTACTATTAGTTAATTGTACATCTAAACTAGGCCATACAGTCATAATCAAGTAGCTAGTTTTCTCTTCCTTGCTTATTACATTATCATATAATCTGTTATCTTTTCTTCATGTTTAAGCATAAGGGAAGGAAAAAAAGAGAACTCAGTTGGTATGACTCAATAGCTAGAGACCTGTGTCTAATTCAAGAGAAATCCTCCGGCCATCAGGGCTCTGTTGACTGCCGATGCCTAATGTAATGAATCGGGCCGTTATGTGCTGTGACTGTGAGAGACCGGAGGATTTCTCCATCCAAACCCATAAGCAGCACACAATGTTTGAGAAGCCAATGAGAGCTACAAGAAGTCGATAATAACAGTAAGCATTGTTCAAGTTACCGCAAGCACATGCTGCCAGCAGAACCACCACCAGCAAGCACATGGGTGGGTTGAGAAGCCAAGAAATGAAGATAGAGAGAACTTACAACCACTTGGACTTTATAAATACTAAATGTCCTTCAATCAATTGCTAAATTGTGATTAAAGAATTGCTCGACTTCAGCAACTGACTTCCTCAATTATTTACATTAATAAGCAAAACGTAATGATCAATAAGCAAGCCCTGTACCCCACCCCAACTCCCTCCTTTTATTTATATGGTCACGCATGGGTGGGTTGGTAAGTAAAGTGATTATAGATAGAAATAACATCTCTTTGGATTGCCTCAGATTGCCTTCGTAGAAGTAGGCGCTTGGATCATCTCTTTGGTTGAACCTTCCTCTCTCTCTTTTGGATCATCGTATCTGTTCGTCGCACGGCATAGAAAGGTAGGTGTTTCTCATCATCGGTGTAGCTGCCATGGCATAAACAGTCTGGAATGTTTATAGACACTAATTCAACATAAACCAAGTCATATCTCAAGTAGTTTAAATGAAAAATATCTCAAGTAATATCAGGGCGAGTAAGAGTAAGATAAATAAGCTTACCAACCAGCCTCTAATACCATCCTTTTCCTTCCTCATCCAGGAAGTTACCAGTTTTGATACTAATCTTTGTACCTGACTCCATTGGAGTTAGAAAGAGTCTGCATCCCAGTTTACCTGTCTCTTTCAGGAGATCCAGATTGTACTTCCTTTGTCTCATAACAATCCTTGTCTCTGATTGTGCAATCTCTATTCCTAGAAAGTACCTTAATTTTCCTAGATCTTTAAGGTCAAATTCAGCAGCTAACATCTCCTTCATCCTCCTTTTCTCTTCTTCATCATCACATGCGACAATCATATCATCAACATACACAAGAAGAATGTTCACCAGGCCACTTCTCTGCTTAATGAATAGGGTATGATCACCATTTTCTTGTTTGTACCCATTTGTCTTCATTACCACCCTCAGTCTTTCAAACCATGCTCTAGGGGACTGCTTCAGGCCGTAGAGGGCCTTCTTGAGATGATAGCATTTTCCACTTTGAGCATATCTGGGAGGCATGCTCATATAGACCTCCTCCTCTAGATGGCCGTTCAAGAAGGCATTCTTGACATCAAGCTGGTCTATGCCCCACTTCTTTTGCACTGCAAGTGCCAAAATGACCCTCACAGTCTTCTGTTTTGCAACAGGAGCAAAGATTTCAAGATAGTCAATTCCGTATTTTTGGCTGAAACCCTTTGCAACCAAACGAGCTTTATATCGTTCAACAGTGCCATCAGGACTTCACACTAAACACCCACTTGGAACCAACTAAGTGAGTCCCCTTGGGAATATCGACAACTTCCCAAGTGTTGTTCTTTGCCAAGGCATCCATCTCCTCTGTCATAGCCTGCCTGTAGCCATTTAGGATCATCTCTAGCATCTTCCACACACCTGGGAATCACAGACATGGACAGAGTGGTAATAAAGCATTTGTATTCCTTACTGAGTTTTGAATATGAGACAAATCTCTGAATAGGATGAGAAGTAGATGACCTAGTCCCCTTGCGCAGGGCTATGGGAAGCTCTTCATTCATTGGACTTGGTTCATTCGGGGAACTCACAGGATTGGGATTGGTTACATCAACAGTCTCAACCACATCTTTCTCCTTTCTAGTGTAAAATGATCACAGGATGTGGGCTGATCATCCACAGGGCCCCCTTGCACATGACTGTCTTTTATCATCTCTGACTATATCTTCCACACTGTGACTAAGTTTGTAGTCCAAGAAGTCAGTAAACTGAATAAGCTGATGTGGAGAATACTCTTCCACATTGTTCCCTATACACTCCCCTGAAGAGGATTCACAGGAAAATTCGCCTCATGTTCATGAAAGGTAACATCCCGAGAGACATAGATTTTGGAGGTAGTAGGATCAATACATTTATATCCCTTCTGAGTGGTGGAATACCCCAAAAAGACAACTTTGACAGACCGAGGGTCAAGTTTCTTGATGGTGGGACTATGGTTATGAACAAAGCAAACACACCTGAACACCCAAGGAGTAAGAGGCCAGGGGTTATGAGTGGGACTGAGCACAGAGTAAGGAGTACGGCCATTCAACACACGAGTGGGCATACGGTTGATGAGGTGGGCACTAGTGAACAGAGCATCGCCCCAGTAGAGCTTAGGGATGTGCCTGTGGAAGAAGCCAAACAACACGATTTTTGGCTCTGATACCATGTAGAAAGACGCAGCGGAAGAAGAGAAAGAAGATCAAACATAGGATTTATGTGGAAAACTTCGGAATGAGGTGAAAAACCACGGGGAAGCTCTAACCTAGGGGCAAAACCGCAACCCTAGGAGAGAGAAAACTTAATTCACTTAATCAACAATTACAATAAGTGATTAGAATAAAAGAGGGAGGAAGAGAGACCCACTTAGGGATCCGAGCCCATCCTCGGTTCCCATGCCCATGGATACCGGGTCCATATCCGGACCCGGCTCCCTATTACACGGTATTCTAACATGGGTTAGCTAAAATTTTTAAAATTTATAACCAAATTTTTTATGGAAAATAATTAAACTAAATGAGGATGCAAAATGGAGTGATTCCAATTGAACGGCCCAATTTTCATCGTTTTGTAAGAAAATTGCTCGATTTTTTATCAACCTTGATCAGCAAAGGGCCGATTTAGGAGATTTCACATTGCGGGAAGATGAGCCTCACCAACACTTTATTAAACAAATTAAGAAGAACTGTACAAATATACATAGTCGAAACGCCAAGGCAAGAGACATAAAAAAACATTGCTGAATCACCATACTCGAAACAACATAGGCAAAACCCCGAGGCAAGAGCCAAAAGGAAAACCAGATTCAAAAGCCAGAGTGAATCAGTTCAACAAAAAGCAATGAGACTTACAACCCTTTGCATGGGAAACGAAAGGCTCTTATGACCTGTATAGGAAGGTTAATCTTTACAATAGAGATTTAGGCCGAAATATTCTCTTGATCTTAATAATAGTTACTTAAACTACATTCTTTGTCATTCAAATGCCATTTTATCCTTGACAGTTTTCATGAAAAATATGACATTTTCGAGAAAAAATTGAAATGATAATCTTTTCTCCAATTGTAAGGCAAAATGTAGAACAGAGAAGGTCGTTTGTTATGGTCTTCCACCTGCGTCTCTGGAAGGTTCCATAGTCGTAGGCGGAATGCCATAACACCCAATATCCTTTATCAATAAAAGATATTTGCAACTTTATTTTAAAAGTAACTTGTGGCTGCAACAAAATATTTTACAAATAAGTTGGCCGACATGTTGTATTCAATAACATTTCAAAATCTATTGGATGAGGGATTAATTTAGTATAGATTATTGCGATCGACTGTGTAACCTTTCGGTGCCCCAAGGGTTATATGCATAGTGCCAGATTGACTCTATGCTCGGTCTCCATAGTAGGCCCAATGCAGTCTGAAACGTTGAAGGAGCAGGGGCAGTTTGGGTTCTCATTTAGGAAGCTTACATTCACTCTTACCAACTTTTCTTCATTTTTACATTCTAGAATTTAGTTGTCTATGGCATTTTAAATTTTGACTTTAAAGTTATTTCTCTATCTCCATTTTCCATTTATGAGCATCTCTTTCTTTCTCCTTCTCCCTCTGGGTGATTGGTAAGAGGTTGAAACCATCCCCTTTTCCCACACTTCTTAGGTTCCATGACTGCTTCTGGACCTAAGTGGATGTCTGGTACACCAATAAACTTGAATGTCGCACTTGTCACCTTTTACAGTCCAGCAACCTGAATGATGCCTACACAAATTTAACTGCCGATGGGATTTTACATGATTGACTGCCCGATGGCTATGCCTCTCTCTGTCTCTCTCACACATTCTTTCCTCATAGAAGCAGGCTCACCTCCCTTTTTATCTCTCTGAATCTGTGACACTTGTCACCAAGTTTTGTCTCAATGTGAAATCAATACAGCGGGAGGCTAATGATACTGATCTTTAGCAGTGGCAAAAATAGTATCCCGAGGTGATTTTTTTTTATCTTCATATCTATATATATGGTCAATGCCTTTAAAACTTATAATAAAAGATAATAAATAAATGCTATTAAATATATATATCTTTCAAGGAATCAATGTTTGAACAATTCATTTAGTTCCAACTGAGATACGTATAATGCACACATTAATAAAATTTTAATATGTTTCGTGAATCTGCAGAACAGATTCCTAACCTTGGGCAATCTGAATCAATATAAATATTTGCAACATAGGACTCCAGTTTGCTTTTTTGACTACAAGCGACTTTCATTGAATATAGAAATGAAAAACACATGTAGTTGATTAGTAATCAGCCATAAGACATAAAATGTTGTTGTTATTGACAAAAAATAATAGATGTAAGGAATTAATGTGATGTAGGAATCAAAACTATAAAATTACTGAAGCTTTCATATGCAGCTCGCACATGCCTCTGGCCTTTCCTCTACTTTCATCCAAAAGTAGTTGTCACCAGTCATTACCTTGTTTGTAGTTTTAACAAAATATGACTAACTTCTAGCAAACATTAAAAAAGTATGAGATTCTTGCTTGTCTATTTTTCTTTGAATTCCATGTGGAGTAGTTTCCTAGCAAGAAATGGTAGGCCCAAACCAATCTATGTCTACTTTACATCGTTCATAGCCCAAAGGGATCTGGGCTAAGAAAATTGTGTTGTAAAGGTGCCTGTAACCAAGTTGATGGTTCATTGACAGTGAGGAAATGATTTCTCAAGTAGATTTTAGACAGAGCCATGGGGATCAAAGTTATTGTACAGTTCTTATTTGCTATTGTCATTTCCTTTTATGCAACCAAATTTTTTCTATTCTCTTGCTTCATCATTTCTAATAAAAGGAGGAGATTTTGAATCTCATAATGTGCTTCTTCAAAGCAAACAATCGAAGTCTACAAGAAGCTGGTCAAACTTCAATGTTTCATTACTCCACTTATGCTTAGTTTCAAGTGAGATAGGGAGATCCATTGCTCAGTAGAGAGCCGAAGCTCCCACCTAACCCATTGTCTCCCTAGGTCCCATTTGACAAATGAAACAGCTTGTAACTATTCCATGAATCTGCCTCAACAACGTACCCCAAAAGTTGAGGCAGATTCATACAACACATGTTAAGGTGTTCTATAGGATATATGTCTTGTTTTCTGTGCCTCGAGGCACCACTCTTATTGAACCTCGATTTGCACATCAGTGACCCTTTTTTGTAGCATTGCAGGTTGACACTTCTAACTGCACTTTAAATGAAGACTAGCCCCCACTTCAAGCCATTATGCCAAACCCCTCTGGGACTCCATTATCTTTAGTTTAAAATTCAAAATTTAGTGAACATTATATATAAGACCTAATCACCATAAGCACCTTAGAAAGTCAAAATATATAGCAAGAAACTTATGGTCTTCGGCGTCTGAAATAGAAGGATGATTAATTATCCTTGAGCTTTGAACGTGTCTGTTGTGCATAAAGGATGGGAGCAAGAATGCATAGTAGTACTATGGCAGCAAGAACAACCTTTTTAGACAACCAATTGTTTATGCTACTAGCCTTTCAGCTCACCTGCGCCATTCAAAAAGACGATAGATGCACTGTGGTTAATTTTGTTTGGACCACACAACAACAATAGAATCCTTGTAAAAATTTTAACCTCTCAAGAAGATAGCAGAATAGTGCACAAACGTTTTATTTCTTATAATATAAAATCCAATGCACTAAGTGGACTTGAAAGAAAAGGCATTTTACATTGTGTGTGTTTGGATGTGGACAACCTCTGATACATGAAACGCTTATGGTAGTACTTCATAAGGTTGTTATGCCACAAAATTGTGTTGTCAACCTCAAAGATTGTATAATATATTGCCCACACCAGCCATTAAAATTGGTTTTGTTACCTCTTGATACTTCACTCTTTTTTACTTTTTTTTATATGAGTGCTCCTTAAATTTTGAAACTTAAAATAAGAGTAACCCTTATCTATAAAATTGTTACCCTACCACTGCTTTAGTAGCATGGGTTTGTTAGCAGCCTTAATTCTCTCATGCAGTATGTTACTCCTTGTAACATAATCATGCTATCTTTTCTTTAGAGCGAGATCTCGCAAGTAGTAAATGAGTTTATCTATACTGCTATGTAATTTCCTCACTTACTTTGAGTAACCATAACATAGTGAATATGTGATCCCATGATACTGCCAAGAATACATTTCTACATGCCACATTATGTGTTTTTTTTTTTAACTTAGCTGAAACTTGTAAAGCAACTATCTAGCATAAACAACAAAAAGCAGAAAGTATATTTTAAAGTGTCTGTTTTAAAGCTCTATGCTTCATAAAACATAAAAGACAAACTGTTTTGATTCCTCGAAAAGTCAATTCTTTATGCTATAAAAGGAAGGACACCAACACATAAGTTGAAGTATGTCGGGGTTGGCACCCTAATTTACCAAAAGCTGACCTTGTATCTTATGAAGACTTTAGGGGTTGGGTGGAGGCTTTGGCCTTCTGCTGGGTGGTGGGAAAGCCCACTCACCCAAAAATGCAAATGAATAAACAACTCAATGAACTTTCTAAAATGGGACAAACCTAATCTGCTTCAATTTTGCAAATTGCAAGACCAAAGAAATACAGACCACTTTGCTAAATCTTTGCTTAAAACTTTCAGAGGACTGTAAAAATAAAGAAAAATTGAGGGGCTGGTGTGGGCAACTGACCGCATCAGTTTATATGTGGCTCGGCTTTTAGTTCTATGTCGATGAGAAGGCAAGATGGTGATGTAGGAGAGCATAATGTTGGTTTCTTTGTTCTTGCTAACATAACCCAAGCGATGAAGATGTTGATCGATCTTCTTCTTGTGGATGCAGCAGAACAAGACCATGTCCTTTCAATATTATTTTCTATTATTTTTATCACAGCTGCTTTTTGTTGGATTTTTCAATTGCTAGTGTGTTTATGCATTAAGTTAGAAGGCCGCAGCAGTTCATACTAAACACCGGTCTCCCAGTTCCTCAATATTAAATCCATTGCAATCAAACAAGGCATTTTAAATTCTGGAATGAAGATTCCAAGTTATCAAATGCAGGTGGAAATTATAATCGAATGGACTTGGAATAAAAATTTCAATTTCATTTTGAGGTGGAACTCTTGAATTTTCATTCCAGACGCCCCTTAGTGGAAGCATTCTGGATGGAAGAACACTAATGGCCATAACTCTCTAGATGGATGCCCGAGAGAGGCCGTCTTCCTCAAACTTTGTTTTCTGGTCACTTTTTCCAGAAAGAGGACAGGCGCCACTCTTTAAGTTGCAGATACCAGCTAGATTATTAAATGTTGAAAGGAGTGTTGCCCAATAGATTTTAGATGCCATGATGAGTACTTGTGATAAGCTCCAAAGTTCGTGCATGTGTTGAGTTTCTGGACAATTATATATTATTAAATTTACATTACAGACATAGATTAATATATACCTTAATAAAGCCACACTATATATATATATATATATATATATATATATATATATATATATATATATATATATATATATATATATATGAAAGAAGTAGTTGCCAGAAACTCATATTGAGTTCATGCATATCCCATCCTTTGGCTATAATTGTAGATTTAGGAGCTCAAAGTTAGGGAAATGTCCTTTGTATTTGGAAAGGAGGATTAGCAAGAAAGATTTCTGCTTATGCTTTAGCACAGAAAACCATGTTCCCACGAAGGGTATCTTAATGGGAGAGAATTTTCAGTTTAATTAGTAGGTGCATTTTGGTCATTTCTAGTCCACAACACGTGGCCCTTGGTATGGTCCAGAATTTCTATGTTATGCCTTAACACAGAAGAAAACTGTGTTCTGCAATCTAAACCCAAAGATGATTTTAGTCATTCTGTATGGATTTTTTTTTACTCATACCATTTTTGCAGACGCACTTTACATAAATGGCCTGATAGCACCAAGCCAAATTTGAAAGGAAATTAGAAGAAGAAAGATAACTTCTCTCTTATGGGAATATCAAACATTAATTTGGATAAATAACATTCTCTTCAATCAACAACATTCGGCATAGTTGGCAAACTTGGGGATCCAACTCAGAAATCGTCCGAGTCAACTCTGATCAGCTAAAAACCTGGCCATGGTTCACGGTCTGACACGAACACCTAATTCTCAAAAGACTCGAGGTTGGATCATCCAGATCGTTTGGAATCACTGAGTCGGGTCGGAATTGCCCGAGTTAGGTTTCAAAAAAGAGAAAAAGAGAGATGGAGAGGGGAGAAGGGAGAAAAAAGGGGAGGTGGTAGAAAAACTTGGTCTCTCTCTCTCTCTCCACCGCATGGTCAGACTTGGCAGAATTTGAAAATTAAGCCCGAATCCGCACCCGAAGCCCGAATCCGCACCCGCGTGGCGTCGACGCGGGTGCGGATTCAATTATAACGCACCCCGGTGACAGAGATTAAGCGTCATCTCCTCCATCTAAGATTCACCAAGTTCCTGTCTAAGTTGCACTGTATATTTTCCATGTCCTGTCTATTATTAGACCAAGTGAACTTTTGGGTCCTCTATAACAACAAGAGAGTATCCATTAAGAAAAGTAGAGAAATGTCTACATGAAGTAGGATCTGGATTGCACCCTGTTTTATCAGGTTCATCTCTTACTGCATTGAAACCTCCCATAGAATCAATGGGCTGCAGCTGCTGGATTTTGCAATTGTTGTCTCCTGATTAGTTTATTCTGCTGTAAATGAACACCAACAACTGAAAGCTACACATCGGTTTGTCTTTAACTTGCAGTTTCATCCAAAACATGGTAACTAGATCGACAAAAACTAGAAGCTCCAATGGATTCCACCCACACATCACTCGAGCATGATTAACATCAAAAAACCAATCTTTGAGGGCCAAGCATAGTTGTATTCTGACGAGTCCAAGGACCATAATTACTCTCATTTAGCATATTATAGTATCAAAAATAAAACACAGCTCAGGTTTTTAGCTGTGGAGTTAAGATAGTACCCGCCCTTCTAACAAGACTCTGAATTTTCCAGGTATTTCCTCTCATCTTGACTGGTAAGGTCATCGTTTCGGGCAATGCTTAAAGGCATCTCATCCATCTTCTTCCCTTCCTGAACTAGGCTTTTGATCTTCTTCCCTTCCTGAACTAGGCTTTTGTGGATTTAGTTGTCCTTAGGTTTCTCCATTTAGGCAGCTTACATTCACTCATACTGACTTTTATGCATTTTTACATTAGAGAATTTAGTTGTCTGTTGCATTTTTAAATTTTTACATTGAAGTTATTTCTCTCTCTTCGTTTTCCATTTATCATCATCTCTCTTTTTTCCTTCTCAGTCTAGGCGATTGGTAAGAGGTTGAAAAGATACTTTTTTCCCTTACCTTTTAGGGTCTAGGACTACTTTGGGACCTAAGTAGACTTAGGTATACCAAAGAACTTGAATGTCGCACTTGTCACGTTTTACAGTCCAGGAACCTAATGGTCGCACAAATCGAACTAGATGCCAACAGGATTATACCCTGATTGACTGCCCGACCAGCGACGTTTTCTTTCTCTCTCTCTCTCTCTCTCTTTTTCCTTCCTAAGGTGATTTTTTAGTCTTCATATCTATATATATGATCAATGCCTTTACAATTTATAATAAAAATACATAAATAAATGTTAGGAAGTATATATTTGAAGGGATCAACAATCAGACAATTCAGTGCCCACTATTTTATGCATGGTACACAGAATTAATGATTTTTAAGATGTTTTGGGAATCTACAGAACAGATTCATCACCTTGGCTGAATTGAATCAACATAAATATTTGCAACATAGGAATCAAACTTGATCTTTTGAGTAAAAGTGACTTTCATTGAATATACAAATGAAAAGTATGTGAAATTGATTAGACCACGAGGAAAAAAATAGTTGTTATTGACAACAAATAGTAGACGTAAGGAATTAAAGTAATTGTAGTTTCTTCAAAACTACAAATAATTGAAGCTTCTGTAAGCAGGTCCTATATGCCTATGGCATTTTCCCAATACTATCCTCTCATTAGTAGTTGTCTCCAGTCATTACCTTGTTTGTAGTTATAACAAGAGTTGACTAACTTCTCATAGAGATTTTCTAAAAACAATTTCATCTTTATCTTGTTAAATAAAGCCTATTTTGTCATGCAATGGAAGGAGGAATTGGTTCTCATTGACTAGAAAAGGTTCACAGGCAAACAGAAGATTCTTGGCCGTCTTGTTATCTTTGAATTCCTTGTTGGGGCAGTTTTCTAGTGACAAATTGTATGCCCATAACAACCTATGGCTGTTTTAGATGGTCCTTAACCCAAAGGGATCTGGGCTAAGGAAAGTTTGTTGTAAGGGTGACCGAACCAAGTTGATGGTTCATTGATAGTGAGGACATGATTTATCTGCCAGAATTTAGACAGAGCCATGTGGATCAAATTATTGTACATTGCTTTCTGTTGCCATTTCCTGCTACCAAATTTTTTATATTTTCTTGCTTCAACATTTTTAATAAAAAGGGGATTTTGAATTGCATAATGTGCTTCTTCAAAGTAAAAAATGAAATTCTATAGGAACAGCAAAGTTCGTTAATGTCTCATTACTCCCCTGATGTTTAGTTTCAGGTGAGAGGGGAAGACCCACTGCTTGACAAAAGAGCCAAAGCACCCAGCTAACTCTTATCTCCTTAGGGCCCATTTGACAAATGGAACAACTTGTAAATGTTCTATGAATGTGCCCACAAAAGTTTGGGCAGATCCATAGAAAACTTTTTAAGGTGTTTCATGAATCCAACCTAATCCTTTGGCCATATTTATGGAATAACTATATATTGTTCCGTTTGCCAAACAGACTCTTAAGACACATGGTTTGCTTTCAATGTCTCGGGATTTTGTTCTCCGCCAATTTGCTGTTTTGATTCCGCCAAGCCATGAACACGTTCTTGCTTGATTTTGGGATTTCGGCTATGGGGATTTGATCTCCTCTTTGACAGCAATTTCACGATTCGATTGGAGTTTGATTGCTGCTGTCGTGGACAAAATTTCAAGGGGGTTAACTGGTCAATTTTGTTGAAATTCTGTTGGCCATCTACCAATGGAATTCCGACTTCAACTTTGATTCATAGATTGCATAATGAAAAACAAACTTACAAAGAGTTCACATACTAAAACTTAGAACCGGATCCCATAGTTGGATCGGGACACTAGCTGAAATAAAGACTCGACTATAAGCAAATGCATGAAAGGGAAATCGAGACAAGATCTCTCGGAAGTTCAGTGAAGTTCAGTGAGTTTGGCTTCTCCCTCGTGGGTTCAGCCATAACCTGCCTAAGTTCGGCCTTAGGCTTGCCACACGTGGACTCGGTTAGGACTAGACTCAGAGTTTGAACTTGATATAACCGGATCTAGGTCTAGTTCCCGGGCCTGCTCTACCTTGAAGTCTTGAGCCTGCTGCCCGTGCTCTGCTGCATCAACTTCAAGTTCTACGTTAGCCTCCTTTAGCCCATCTACGCTTTCTATTATGTTGGCCGCAATCCTGGCTGAAGGCGCTCGGCTCTCTTGGCCTCGCTTGGCCATGCTGGCTCTGGTTCTTGGCCTCCCTGTAGGAAGGTCTGCATCAGATGCTTTGTTGTCCAGCTTATTTTAGCAGCTGAGCAGTCATATGTCTTTAGCTCTCGGTCGGTCAGATGTTGCTTTTCAACTCAGTAGCTTCCCTAGCAGCTGTTTGTTCTTCTGCAACCTGATACAGTAGGAAAACTCCCATCCAAAAAATACCGGTCACATATAAGCCAGAGTTTCAGTTGGAGCTTTATTTTGGGCTCAACCTGCAAGAGGATCAAGCTACCGCCTTCCTTTAACATTTACGGTTTGAGAACTAGTGTAAGCCCGACCTTTGCACTCTTCTCTATTGCCCTCGTGTTTGAACAGTAAAACTCTAATGGCAGCCAAAAAATACCGGTCACATAGACCATGGAACCTAAATGCGGTTCTTTTCAAAGTTGGTCTCCTTCTAATGTTGCTATGGTCTCTTCTTTAATGAGCTTAAACGAGATCTTAGTCCTTTCTCGCAGTTTTCTTTCATTGAAAGTTCTGACATTCTGATGCTGTATTTTGAAGGTACCCTTCATGTTTCTTTACTGATCTTGTTTCTTTACAATCTTTCTGAATCGTAGTATACTCCAATTGGGATGCTCTATTGTCTGGATGTCGCGTGTCTAGGCGGACTGGGGCAAATAAAAAGTCAATATCTTTAAACCACTGGCTCCAAGGACAAACCTGATGCATCTTTGGTTTGACTTGTAGCAGTTGTGTTTCTATATGTGATGAGGTTGAGCTTATGTTTCTATATGTTATATGTGATGAGGATGGACCCTATGAACCACTGCGCCTGCCGCCATTGCATTTGCATCTACTACAAGTATCAGATATGAACTGCATCAGAGATGTATAGCGAGACTATAAATGTGGAATCCAGATATGAATTTGGATCTGAATCTCGATCCATATTCTTGGTGGTACCATAGTGGGTGGCATTGTTACGTGGACAGTGTTGGATTGATTTGAAGTGCACCCAAATGCAGATTAACGAAGAGAGATGGCGTTGGATTTCCTGACCCCACGAGCACCGGCTCCACGTTGCTGCTTGCTTGCACACGCAGCACCTCTGTGACATTTTTTTTGCGAATTAAAATACAACAATTTTGAATGTAACGTTGTAGAGGTTTCCCTAATCTCATCTCGCCAATTTAAATAAGAAATTGTTGGCTTCATTAATTCAATTGTAAGATACCCACATTTTTAGTGTTGGAGCCATTGACCGTGTTCGGAAACCTTAAATCAACGTAAAAAGTAATGCCTTATGTGTGGACAGAAGTTTAATAAGCAAAGAAAGTTTATGCACCAAGAAACATGGATTCCACATCGACTCTTGAACCTTTGAACAAGAAATCCTTGTCCATGCAGTTAATTTGCGAAAAATTGCGCTGGGGCAGCTTGTTCATTGGCTCCGTACAATATATGATCATTTTATCTTTCTTTATATTTGTGTTTATTAAATTGGATGCCCATAAAAACGACATCCCTACTCTAGACGAAATTCCTCGGGGGCAGAGGCGGAATTAGAATTTTTTTTTTGTTGGACCACTCATTTAAGAAAATAGAAAACATAATAAAAGGATTGGACATTAAGCAAATAAGGGGCACACATATGGGAATAAACAAATTCCTGAAAACCAACTACGTGAAAATAAATAAAAATATGTTGAACTGTGTGAGCAATTGCCCACACATGTATCTCAGCCGCCATTTGTGCGCACTAAACGCGGTCTAGACTCCACTCCTTCTCACTTTAGCAGAAGTAGGACCGAAGCCCTACCGGGTTATACTGGCCTGGATCAGCCGATTTTTATCACATCGGCCCATTGCGAATTTTGGAAGAGGAGGATTCGAACATTGATATTTCATAAATTCACTTACTTTCCCATTTCAAATTATTTACATAGTGTTCTCTGGATATAAAAAAAAATTATATCGTTTCTCCCATTTCTGAAGGAGCTTAAGGGAAACTGCTAACTGAAAATCCAATACGAAGGTTGCGTGTTCGATCGACGCTCACCGCATCAAATGTTAAATATTTTTTGTTATACTGACAGGGATGAATATGTCATTCTTTTTTTTTGTTGTTGGGTTGGCTTTTTTGAAGCTGTGATCCAATTTTTTTTTGTGAAATTACACGCAAGTGTTTTCTTTCTTGCTTTCTTTTGTTTTTCTTTTTAATGAGCAAAAAGTTTGCAAGCTCCCTCATTTCTCCTAGCTCTAGGTTCTGAACTACTAGGTGGTGCACCCTTCAATTTATGTGACATGCCAATACTTTAAGTTGTATGAAGATAGCGTTTATAGAAATCGAACTAGAGACTTGCTTTGCGACATACCGTCAAGCCAACCAGCTATGTTATGTCCATTGAGGCCATCATTAACAAACCCGGTGATCTGACTTGAGAATGGCATGAGTTGGATTGTGATCGTTCACTCACTAGGTTACATGTTAGAACCCAAGCAAATCCACACCAACACTCGTTGGCTCAGTTGACCTGGCCAAGACTCAGCTGACTCGGTGCCTAAGTAGTCCAAGTCAGGCATTATACGAGTTTTCGCAATAAAAAACTAAATTAATGTAAAAATTGATTTTGATCCAATTTTATTTTTTCTTGAATTGTCATGAAAAGATCAAAAAAGGGAGAAAGAGACAGTATTGGTTGTTCTCTCTCTCTCTCTCACATGTTTTGGTGACAAAAAACTAAATTAATGATAATTTTCAATCCTTTTTTTAATCGGTATGGAAATACCAAAAAAGGGATGAGGAGGCTGAATTAGTTGATTATTGAGTTTGCCAACTATGTTCGAGGTCTCTCACTCTCTCTTCAACAATTTGGATTTGAATAATTTAGTGCGCTAGGAATGAGAGTTTAATATGTTTAGATATGAATAAAAAACTAATTTGGGTGAAACAATTTATTTTTCCATCCAATAAACCAAATTACGGCTAAAATTTGCCACAAACATGAACACGAGACATTTGTAGGCAATTTTTCTTTCACGTGCTGCAATTCTTTCTCTGCAACTTCAAGCATTGAGCAAACATTGAAGATTATTCTTTTGAGGGCACATGAACCAACAACTAATCAAGGCAATGTTATGTTCACAATCCCATTTTTTGGCAAAGCTAGCACATAAACATTCAAGTAAACAGATTATTAGGCATATATACTTGATATCTCTATGAAATCTATGATTGCAGAGCACATGATAAATAGAGTTTAGTTGAAAGCATAGTCATAAATAAAGCTTTGGAGTTTTAAATTGTGAGGTTTTTTTTCATATGACAAACTTGAAAAAACGAAAAAAAGGTAAATTTGAAATTAAAAAAAAAACTAAAAAATGAGGGAAAAATAAAATAAGTGAGAAATTGATAATGCAAACATGAAAAGATAAGTATATTTGCAACAAGTAAAAAGTAGAAAATAGAAAAAAACTGTTTGACATTAAAAAAAGATGAAAAAATGATTGGTTAACTTTTTTTTTCAAAAAAACTCGTTTTTTTAAGTTTTAAGTGACCATTTAATTTATCATTTTTTTCAAAAGAAAACGTGTTTTCTGTGACTATGGTTGAAAGAAACCAAACCTATCAGAACCATTGTTATAAAAGGCGTGAAAGCGAGGCGAGGCGTTCTTATGAGGCAAGGCGTAACGAAGCATAAGCTTCACGGTCAAATTTGTGAATTATATAATATTTATGAAAAAAAAAATGACTGCAATCCTAAGCATATCAACAAAGAACAATACACAACATATGCAAAATGGTGATCTTAAGTAAGGCATTGCTGACTTTTTCTTAAGTATAGGTGCAATATTACAGTTAAGCAGTTAAGCGCAGAAGGATCTGAGTAACTGCTTTCCTTCATCCATAAAAGTAACCCTTATGAATCTATGTCTACTTATAATGCCCTTGTGTACTAGGCAGCTAACCAAAAGTAACCCTTATGAATCTATGTCTACTTATAATGCCCTTGTGTACTAGGCAGCTAACCATAAACAATATCTCAAAACTGATCCCTCTTTTTTCTGGCAAGAGAAGAATGGTTTAGCATTAGGTTTACCATATCCATGGGCCGGTAGGGCTGTTCATGAGCGAGCTCGGCTCAAACTCGAGTCGAGCTTCTTACAGAAGGCTCGAGCTCGACTCGACTACTGAAAGTCGAGCTCGAGCTCGACTCGATTAACTCGACTTCGGGTCGGGTCTCAGATCCATGTAAACTGATTCCGGGTCGGGTCCAAAAATTTAAACACACATGGAACAAGGTATCTTCATCCAAGTCACCCAACCTCCCATCCGTCCAACCTGTCTAACAAAAAGGTGGGACGAAGACGTTATAAAGTGTAGCTTCACTTTGAGAAGTTTAGATACAGGACTAAACTTTTGAAGTTTTGTTTCAAAATTTCAAAAGTTTAGTCCTGTATCTAAACTTCTCAAAGTGAAGCTACACTTTATAATGTCTTCGTCCCACCTCTTCGTTAGACAGGTTGGATGGATGGGAGGTTGGGAGACATCGATGGGTGATACCTTGTTTGGTGCATGTTTATCTTTTTGGGTCTGAGACCTGAGTTCATGCAACTCGAACTCGACTCGTTTGTTTAATCGAGTTTAACAACTCGACTCGTTTATAAAAGAGTCGAGCCGAGCTTTGTCGAGCGAGTTCGAGTCGAGCCCGAGTCGTTGTGCAGCCCTAATCCAGGCTCATAGTCAACTGAAAGCTGTTTATGGCTCAAGTCAATTGAAAGTCCCTGCCCTTTAAGTAGGCCTTTGCTTTGTCAATCGCAAGCCCAAAGCGTGGTGAAAAGCTGATCTTATAAAAATGACAATGTCTAATAGCACCAGCACTAGTGAAATCTGTTGTCCTCATCCAAGGATCCTCACCATCTAAGATTAAGTGGAAACAGAGACATGAATGTCCTTTCAGTGTAAAATTTTACATTTTGAATGTCCCCAACTGAAAATTCAACTTTGAAATCACATTTTAACAGTACCTTCCTAGCTGCATCCTGGAATGAGAAAACAGTATCCCTCGAGAACATAATTTACAAGTACCATCAAAGGGATCAATAAGAAAATCCACTTCTCGCTCAGGACTTTTCCAGCTTACTAAAACCTTTTCAGGGCTAACTAGGGTCCCTATGTTTGCATTAACATTGGTAAAACGATATGGATCTGTATTCCTTCTTCTCACTACTTTATAATAGGTTTCTATCCCCAAATCAACTGTCAAATGACATCCATTATGGATAAGTTCACAACGACTTGCCATTTCATATGCTTCTTGGGCTAAATCAAGAAGCGCAAAATGAACAAAGGCCGACCAAATTTAGGTTGTGGAGAAACTTATATATTAGAGCCATTGAGAGAAAGAGATTGAAAGGGAGAGACTTAAAGTTGCAATGGATTTTTGAGTCTGAGACGTTGAGCGATGACTCCAAGCCTCCACCAGTCGCAGCTCTAGCGAGCCTCTAGCAATGCTGCAAGTTCATAGCGTGCAGTGCAGCAACGGTTGAGCTTCAAAGGTGATTTGGGATTGAGAATAGGGGGCTTTAGGAAGAGAACCATGGTTAAATAGGGCTACTTGACTCTTGAGCTGCTTGACCATTTTTTATTTAATTTTTTTTTTTAATTAAAGCAATCTGTCATTGAGGCATACGCCTCAAGCACCAAACGTACCACATATGGAGGCGTACGCCTCTACCATATGAGGCACATGCTTCAGGGATGCGTGCGCCTCACACCCCTGCCACTTTTATTTTGTAGGAAGCCTACCTTTCATACAACATTGCTCAGACCAACAAAATAAGAAGATGCTTTTCAAGGCTTGACTGGATTCCTTGGTGGTAACATGACATGGAGTTTTGATCGTTACTCACGCATGTCAAGACTTTGAATGCTGTGATTTTTAAATCATTGATTTAACGCCCCGTTATTCCTGTTTTTCTTAAAAATCTATTTGGTAACAGTAACAAGTTATTATTGTCTTATAAATCTGTCTCAAATTGAGGTAAATTAACAAAACATTATGTTACTTGTGTCTACAAATCTATCTCAAACTTTGAGGTATTAACGACTTATTACAGTTGCCAAACAAGCTCTAAAGGATCCTTTGACAGCAAGACACCTTGTGAGTGTCCATGAATTCTGTCAAAAAAAAGTTGGAGTAAGTTCATCCGCCATTGAAACTGTTATTTCATGATATTGCTCCAATCTTTAGAATATATTTATCAAACACTAACACAAACTACACCTAAATCTTCCATAGAAAAAACTGCCCATTCTGCGAATACCTTTTCTTAAAACGATAATAGAGCAGTTCTATTACAAAAATGGAGTCGTTCGACATTGTACATGACGCTGAAGAAAAGCAATTTCAAAACAATCCCCTAACATGTAATTTTGAATTGCATCTTATTATAATTATATGTTAAAACTTCGGACATGGTTTAGTATTTTGAATATTCTAAGTCAATTCTGTTCCTAGTCATATTAAAGTTGCTTACAATTGTCCGATATGGCAACAAATCAAGACAGAATATGATGAGTTGACATCTCAGCTGGTCTGGCCACACTCTGTGTCCGATTCATGAAGCCTTTAACCGGTTCAGGATTGCCGGTTCGCTCCGGCCCTCACTGGGTATCTAGGAAGGAGGAAGGCAGAGGCTTTGACAAACAAAAGAGAGAGGGAGAGAGCCAGAGAGGGGCGGAGATGGTGGAAAGAGGAGGGAAGGAAGAAAAGAAGAGCGTTGCGTTGCCTCCTGCGCTTCGATCTCCCAAGGACGTCATCAATCGGATCTTTTGCCAGCTCGACTGCGTTGATCTCCTCCATTGCTCCCTCGTTTGCAAGTACCATTTTACATTGTGGAAAACTTTAATACATTACAGCTCTGTCTGCACTCTACCTCCTTCATCTCTATCTGCTGTTTTTGCTAATTTCCCTCAGAAAATCATGAACATAGCCACATAGGACGTCGAGGGGAACTTTGACGATGAAAGTTGGACGCGGTTCAATTGGCGATTTCTTTTTCTTTTCTGTTGCCCAACTAAATTTTGACGATGAAAATCACGAACACTCCACCTACCAACAATTTCTTCGCTGGATTAGAGTACCATTCTCTAGCAGTCAGAAACTTATCCCTTCTTTCTTTGAATTGATAAAACATAGAGGCATATTGGAATGTATATTTCCTCGGGTGCACGGAAATTGGAAAAAGTAACTATTTCATCATCATTGTAAAATCGTAAACGCTTAGAATTTAGGCTTATATGAGCATATACATATTTCTCCTTACATGTTTGTTATGTTTCTAGGTGAGATAGAAACGAAACCTCTAACATCCGAAAATGGAGATAATTTAGCACCGTAAATGTTTTCTAGAAGTCATGAAGGAGATATGCTCGTGAGCGTGCGTACTCTTTCATAGTTTTTTGCGGTCGAAACGAAGTCGGCTGCAGGCGCACACGGATACTCTTAAGGCTTAAGAGGGGGTAGAAAGTAAACATCTCAAGGTGGGGATGGCGGTTTAACTCCATATTGATGATTCTGAGAAGTTTCCGGGAGCTGATATACTCGTGCGTGCTAGCACCAGTTCTTCCGGTATGTAGCCTTTTGGGCACGAACTGGAGTGCGGCTTTGGGTGCGGGGAAATCTGTCATGCCGAGCACTCGAGACAGTTTTGAGTTGCCGTTATATTATATTCAACAACTGTTGTTTCCTTTGGAGTTTGGCAACTCATAAGAGTTGTTTTTTTTTCTTTTTTCTCTGGTCAGTTGGTTCCTCTGCCCATATGTGATCTATCAATTATGTCATGTGATTAATGGGTTTGAGTGTAAGCCATAGGGCTCGGCGCTTGGTTTTGAATCCACTTAAGAAGTTTGTGGAAGCTATTGGGTGGTCTTTAGGATTGCCTTGCCAATTATTTGGTTGCTCTCCTACACCTGATCCTAATAGACATTTTTATGGGCTTTTTTGTCTGAATCTAGTTGATATTCCAATCATTGGATATGTAAACAGAAGCCTCTTATATGCAAAATATTTGGATTCAATGACATTTTCTGCACAATAATATCACCAGGTAGCCAGTGTCCACTTAGATGAGTATCAAAATTGGCTCATAAAATGGCCTGATTGGCTGATTCAGTACCATTTTGTGTTCCTATATATGTTGTTCTTAGTCGATGCTTGTCATTAATCATATGTAAGAGCCTAAGAGGTGTCTCCTCTTTTGTGTGTCAATTGTGGTTGTATTCTTCAAAACATGTGATGAAGCAAATGCTTTTCTAATTTGATGCAGTACCTTTTGATTTCTGCTAGTTCTATTGCATCTGATTCAGGTAGTGATCATGGACACGTATGTCAAGATATGATACTATTACCATTGTAACATGAAAAGGAGATGATTTTAGAAATTTTGGAGTATAAGTCAACATTTTCATTGTGTATTTGTCAATATCATTTCAGCTCTCTGAGGCCTGGTTTTCTGTACTTAAAACTTCACAAAATAATGTTCTTTTATTGTACTTGGGTTCATTAGCTAAATGAATAAATTTTACCTTCTGTTCTCTCTTTTTTTTTCATGATTTTGAAAATCCCAATATTTACCTAAGATTTATCAGAAACCCTATGCCATTGCTGAGTATGACATTTATGATTATGATCGGGAAATTCAAATATCATCATCTTGGACTGGTTTATCTAGGAAAATTTCTACTTTGTCTAACTGTGTAGATTCTGATTGAATGTATTCATTTTGTGCTTTTCACTAGGAAGGGTTCGATGTGTTTTTTCATCATTCTTCGTTGTCTGACTGATTAGCAAAAAGGAAATGGAAAACCAATAAATATTGTTGCTCAATTAATTGCTTCTAGGTAAAAAGGAAATAACTAAAAGTGGTAACTTTAGTGTAAAGAACCACCATGCTTCAGATTTTGGCAAATGAACTTGTCTCCCATGTAAAGTGGAGAATTGAGAGCAGTACATCCTTTTTTCTGGAGTTTGTTCCTGTATTACAGTGTTGCTGTTTCAGTTGGATGAATCTTGCCCTACCGCTAAGTCATTTTCAGCTAAAGGATATCAGCTTTAAATCAGCATATGTCCCTTTGTTTGCTCATAAGGAAAAATGAAAAAGACAATGATTCTACTTGCAGGATATGTTGCAATCTCTGGAACCTAGGTATAGCTGAGTACACCAGCTTTGAAGATTTGAGCTGAGGATTCATAAGTCCTGTTTTTAGTTCAATCTTAATATTACTAGGACCTTTTGCCATGTTGAGCTGAATCTGGACTAAGGGTTACTACACATCCACGACTTTCAAGCAATGCCTACTGGTTACCCTGACATTCTATTCAGAGAAATAGAATGCTGAGTAACTGGATACCTGTTTCATCATACCTGAGCTGCGTAAGCACATTCAAGCCACACACACATATTTCATTGGGAATAAGTGAGGCAAGAGACACCCACAACATCTTTGTAGAAACAAAAAATAAATATGTAGTTGACCCATACAGCAAATTGTTCTTGTGTTCATTTTTTAATAACTTTATTATTTTGAGGAAAAATGAATTTCTATTAACAATTGTATGACTGTTTCAGACAGTGGTACAGAGACTCTGCAGAGCTGAGGGAGGGTTGGAAGTAGGGGTGGGCATCGGGCCGGGCTGGGCCGGCCCGGACCGCTAATACCCGGCCCGGGTCGGCCCGTCGGGCCGGGTACCGGGCCTGGCCACAAAAAATTAGGCCCGGCCCGGCCTGATGAACTATAAAACTGGTCGAGCAGTCTCTTTTCTTCATTTCTCGCCCTCGTTTTCTCTCTCCTCATGGGTGTTCCTTCCTCGTCTCGTCTGGTGGTGGAGCTGTTATCTTCTTCAATGGAAAACGAACCAGAGAGCATCTTTTCCGACTGCTGCTTTCTTTGCGACGGGGATGAACAGGCAGCAAGGAGGAGCTCTCCAGCAACAGGAAGATTGAAGAAACCGGCAGCAAGGAGGCTGATACACTGTGTTATTCATTTCCCCCTGCTGTCGGGTCCCTGCTGTCGTAACATTGATTTTGCCCTTTTAATGACAACAAAGGAAAAAATGTTAGCAAATTTTTCTTCCTCTTGAGTTTTAAAGACAATCTAACACGATGGCAAGAACCCCGCTGAAGAGATGTGCCAGAAAAGTGGGATTTCCACAGTGACAAGCGATGAAACAAGGAAGCTTCATCTTCGCCGAACGGTCGCTGCTTTCTGTAGAAGCCATCGCCAGTTCCCTTTCACCAATCTGCTTCTCCCTCTCCCTCTCCCCTTTCTTCCCTTCTTCGTTGCAGCAATTGAGGGTTTGGTTCTCTGCGAAAAGGAATGACTAAACGGGAGAGGGGAAGGGGAAGGGAGACGAGAAGGGGGAAGCGGAAGGGGAAGGGGGAGGGAGACGAGAAGGGGGAAGGGGAAGTGGGGAAGGCCGCGACTGGAAGGGGTAGTCAGGGAGGGAGACGGCCGGGGGCGGGGAGTCGGGGATGGGACGGAGACGGCCCCGTAATCAGGCCGACCGGGCCGCCGCCGGGCCGGCCTATTCGGCCCGGGCCCGGCCCGGGCTGGGATTTCCCAGGCCCGAACCCGGCCCATACCGGGCCGGCCCGGCCCGACGCCCACCCTTAGTTGGATGAATGAATATCTAGAAGCTTGTAATTTGAGAGGGTTGTGCATTAAGAGGGAGACTCATCCACTATCAGCATCCTGTTCTATCAAAGGCCTACATAGCTGGTGCTTTTGATTCTTGCTGCTGCCATTGGGCTTTGTTCAACTTTGAAGAAGAAACCATGGGAGCTTACAAAAATGATGAATGTACAGATACTGGGAAAAGATGCTTTTGTAAAAAGGGGGTGGTTCATGAGCTTGATTTGAGATTATAATATAGCTATATAAGTGCATCTGTATCAAACTACACTTTCGCAGGATTATAATGAAAAATCTGCTCTTGCTCAACACTTCAAAGGTTTCCTGAAGCATACTTTGTCATTTAGCCTATGTCACATAGGTATGGGTATGGATACGGGTGTCGGTGCCTGTACGGGTACAGATCATTTTAAAAAAACTTGGGTGCGATGATACGACCGCGCGCGTATATATATATATATATATATATATATATATATATATATATATATATATATATATATATATATATATATATATATATATATATATATATATATATATATATATTAGTTTTGGCAGGTCGGGCTGGATTGGACCTGGACCCGAACCTCACCCGCGTGAAGAGCCCGACACGGGGGTCTCTTCTTCTTCGCCTTCCTCTCTGTCTCCCTCTTCGTTGCCCTCTCCTTCCACATGCGTCCATCCAATAAAGAGAAGAAGGTGTAGGAAGGAGCGGTGGCGGCGGCGCAGTGTGGCCGCGATTAGGATTATCAGATTTGTCTCTGTCCCATCTGTTTCCCTTCCTTCTCACATTGTCTCGCCCGAGCTCTGTCTGTCTGCACTCTCTTCCTCCCACTCTCCTCACTCGCCTCCTCTTTCTCTCGTCTTCAGTCCCCCTCACCCTTGCTCTCCCTGTTTCCCCCAAATCGTGTCGTCTCTCCCTTTGACCCAAGCTCTCTCCCCACTGTCTCCCTCCTTCACAACTCTCTCTTTCCTCAGTTCGCACTCTCTCCTTACCACCAGCTTCCTTCCACTCGCAGAGCTCTCTCTCATTTTCAACCTCCCTCTGTCTTGTTGTTCCTTGCTCCCCCCAAGCCTTGTCACCTTCTCAATTTTTCTCCCCCTTTGTTTTGAGTCTCATTCTCACCGTCTTTCCCTCTCCCTCAACCAAGCACTCACTCTGTACTCTCTCTCACTTTCTTGCCTGTGTCTTTCCCTCACCCAAACCCTCTATTTCCTTCTCTTCGTCTGTCCATTACCGCCTCCCTCATGTGTGTTGTCTCTCTCACTCGTGCCCACACTTGTATCCCCTATCATCTTCAATCTCCCTCAACCGAGCACTCACTCTGCATACACTCTCTCTCTCTCGCCTATCTTTTTCCCTCAGCCGAACCCTCTATTTCCTTCTCTTCATCTGTCCATTACCACCTCCTTCTCGTGTGTTGTCTCTCTCACTCGCGCCCTCATGTGTATCTCCTATCGTCTTCAATCTCCATAAGCTGAACCACCTGTCACTTCATTGAATGCCCTTTCTATCGGTAGACCCTCCTTTTGAACTCCCTTTTGCTTATTTTCACATACTTACTGTTGTTGAGTTGAAATTGCAGCTTGGGAACACTTCTTTTCCCTCATACCAGTGAATTGAAGGCGTTGGTGGCGACGACATTGTATCATTTTAGCCGCTTGGAGATTGATCGAGCACTTGAGGTGACTACCAAGAGCACTACAGCAGTTTGGACTCTAAGTTTGGCGTGAGCGACGCCTAATTGAACCTAAATTATCTAATATTTTCCGTTATGTATGTATAATAATTATTTGAGCATGCTAGACTCAAGATTTGGTGATTGAGAATGCATGTTAATGATATTGTTATTTTGGAGAAAGTTTGAGACTATTTTGAGAAAGACGATGATCTATGTCTATAATTGTCTTTCTAGCATGATGGGTTAACTTTTGAAGTGGGTAGGAAGCTTGGTAGAGATTTTGAAGTTGTGGAGGAAGTGTGGACCGTGGTTGCAAACACGTGGCACATGCTATTGTCGATGTGCGTATTTCATTGTTAGTTAGGAAAGAGTATGTAAGTTGGGAAGCGTAATTAGTGTGAAGACGCCTCAACTAAGAAAACAAGTGAGAAACATATTAGTGATTGGTTGAATCAAAAGCTCGGAGTTTAAAATCGTTGGTCACAAACCTCAAAGAGTTAGAAAGAAACCTAACTTTATGGGCCGGTACTACCTATTAGCATTCTCTTGAGGCGATGACCTTCACTTCAATGATTCCATTTCAAACTTGTATAGATTGTAGAGCGAAACAAGTAGAATCTTATTGCTTAACTTTGTTTGCAGGTACACAACATGTTGAGTAGACCTTAAGCGACACGATTCGAAGCTAAAGGTGTTTTGGGTATTTTGGCGACGCACGACAGATATGGCGGTACTCTAGGCAAATCCCTGCCTGGGATCAACTTTAGAATGTGTATCTTTGAGGATCCGTTAGACCCTATATTTGTGCTATGATTGAATGAATGTATGTATGTGATTGAATTGTTATGAGATTGATTTTGTTTTTAAAAATTACTACGTAATTGCAAGTGCATGCGAGCAATCATAACTGCTTAGGACATATGAGGTGGAGTATCGAGTCGAGTATCTCATCGACCCCAATTGTATATTAGAAAACATCTTAGAATGATAATTGCATAGGATAACTACGAGCTAATCACAGATCGAGACTACTCTCCATGGTTTGACTAACTGCTCTCCATGGTTTGACTAAGTTTTGAAAGATATGAGTGATGTGTTTGATTGATGTGAATGTTGTAATAAGTTTCATATGCATTGCCGTAGGTATGATGTAATTGAATGATGTAATTGAATGAATTTGAATGGTAGTTGTACCCGTAAAGTTATGACGGCTAACAACGATTATTGACTATATGTGTAGCCCTCGTGTGGAAGTGTTTGGAGGTATGAGTGCACTCTTGAAGTGGACCAATCTCATGTGCTAGCCGGTCATTTTGTAGATGTGCTATCATAATAATAAGTAAGAAAGAAAATAGATGTGAGGCCAGTGGGTTATGGCAATGTATTTGGGAGATGTTCTACTTTCGCCATTGGTCTCACTTGCTCGGAGCGCAGGCGGTACAAGACCTCAAGATATCTTTGTGTGATATGCTTAAAGTGTTGGGCTTCCGCCTTCCCAAATTGGGTGTTCTAGGGAAGACTAAGCAACTCATCTTGAAATTTAGACATCCATCGATGATTGCTCTACCACTGCAACATGAACAAATCCGTATCGTTCGGGCCATCATGGGAGTTATCTCCTGACTCCCGTGGTGTGTACGTACCTGTGTTTGCACCTACATAAACTATTAATTTCACTAAAGCTAATGTCAATGAAAAAAATATGAATGAAGTGAATATGCATGAAATAAATGTGATTATTAAATGTGTTAATTGTCATCATTAAGTAACATTTACATGTCGTGGTATATGTGAGGGACTTCCAAGACAAGGCATGTGACTACATGTTCCTATCATGATATGATAATATTTTATTATCGTATTTGTTGCATCCCATATTTGAGCCCTTACCTTAGAGGGTTAAGGATTTATCTGGTTTATTGTAATATTGCGAAAGCTAAGCCTTCTGTTTTCTTTTTTCATGTTTTGGCGGACCTGGGGTAGCATGTTGATCAGATTGCTCAACTCACATCCTACTGAAGAGATTTTGGGTCTATTGTAGTGTCAGCGCGTCATGTTTAAATATCTTTGATGTCTTGTTTTTGTTAAACATCAATGTCTTTTTGGAGCATTTTTGTCATATATGTTATTAAAAAATGTGAAGTAATTTTGTATGAACAGAATTTAGTATATAATGAAAAGTTTGCCCCATTGTCTTTGAGTTTCATAGCTGATTTCCTTTTGAATCGTTATGTCTTCGCACCTCAACGTTTTTATGTTATAACAAAAATAAAAGGTTTATTTGAGGGTCAAAGTATTGGGGTGTGACAATATATATAACAAAACTTATTACACACACACACACACATATATATATATATATATATATATATATATATATATATATATATATATATATATATATATATATATATAATATCTATGACAAGTAAACAACACATAAGATATATACCAACTTCTCTTGCAGCAGCGCGTTCAAGAAACCTATGAAAAACTTTAAGCATATGAACGAAATACATACCAATCTCAAAGTCATCTGGTGCATATATTGCAAAGTTGCTATCGAATGAGGAAATCATCTACCAAACAACTGAGCAGCCCCTTAGACACTCGAGTAAGAACCATGACTCAACATTGTGGAACTGGAACCTAAGTGCTAAATGCTGAAATGGAATGGGTCAGTTACACAAAATAACATAGGAGCATGCACAGACACACGATTATCTGAAAAAAAAAATATGGTTGCATGTAAATGTAAAAGAGAAAGGGTAGACAATATAATTTTTGAAGAAGAAAAAGAAGAATAGTTGATACAGGTCCTAGAAGAAGGGCATACAATTCTAAACCTACCGCCAGAAGTAAACAAATAGGCTGCTAGACGACGGGAGATTGCCGGACGATGGGAGACTGCCGGACGACAAAAGAGAAGCTTAAATATGAAACTTCAACAAAAAATGCCCACATCAGTTGATATAGAAGCCGCTGAACAACAGCAGTTGTGTTGCCCTTCGCCGGAGACATTGCCTCTGGACAGAAACTGCTGGAAACCAATAGACAGAGCAATCAACGTCCCCGAGAACTCCACTTTACTGCTACTATGGGTAATACATAGAACCTTTGACAAAAGTCGAGGGTTCTGCCTTTTGTTTAACAGTAAAAAAAAAAAAAAAAAGTAAAAGCTCTAATTTAAAGACGGTTTTGGACTGGATCAACTTTGACCGAGTCTGAAAAATACTAGATACACACCCAGTATGGTCAAACACATACCTGAGCTGCACATATGCATATTGGTACCTATACCGGTATCATACCGAAACGGTTGGGTACTGCTCCTTAAGAGCAGTACTCGTGTGACAGAGCATTTAACTAGTGCTTACTAGGTAAATGCTGTCTTGCTGGCTGATCTGGCCAGTTTCTTCTTTTGCTTTATATGTCAACTTGGTGGTTAAGTTGGCAGTACACATCTAGTTTATAATCATATACATAGAAGTGCAGTTTTATTTGGTCTTTTTCTTCGACCTATGTCTACAAAACAAGATCAATTGGATATATTGATTTCTAGAACTAATGATATCTTATTTTTTCCGCTATGTTTACTTGAATCATTGAAAGCTTACTTGTACTCATATATGCAGAGTAATTGTTTTTTCCTGTAGTTATAGAAAAGCCTTACTTTTCCTTCTTGTTTTGCAGTGATTCATAAATCCAAGAGGATGTAGTAGGCCAATGTTATAGGCAAAAAAATAAGCATGCCAACAATTACCTTACATCAGAAATATAATTTGGCGTTCAGTATAGGAACTTCAGTGGAGTTTCGGTGCAAAATATTACTTTTCCAGTGCTCAAAATATTGGCTTTGAGATTGTATTCTTTAGCAAATACAAATTGTAACTATTTCTTGTGGAAGAGCTGCCTGCAATGAAAATTTCAAATATTGACGAGTGATGTTTTGCAATGGACAGAAGATTGACTACTAGAAAAGGATATGCTAATAAGACCACATAACATGGTGTCATTATCTTCAACTGATCTCTATTAACTGATAACTGGTTTTCGTTAAAGCTAAAGTACAAAGCACACATGCATGTGTAAGCATCTCCTCTCCTCATTTATTCCTCCACATATGAACAGTTGCACTTGTCACGTAAAATATCTCTGGTTAAAAGGATAGAATAGATTGAATATGTTGGTCCGGAATCAAGTAACTAATTTGGAGGACTATTGTTAGGGGTGACTAGATTATGTCTACGGATTCATCAGCTTTTGCCTGTTGCTGCTTATGTTCTCACCTGTACAATAGCAGATTTTAGTATCGAGCTTCTCAACCCCACGGCTATGGCGGACAGTGCCATCACAGCTGGTCCCAAGGGCGGAGCCAGGATTTTTTTTATGGTCGGGCCAAAACGATTCACGGGTCGGGCTAGGGTCGGAACAAGAGGAGCAACGAAGGGCGACGGGTCGCGCCAAACTAAAAAAATTTGATTTTTTCAATGTAATTTTTATTTTCGCGCGCTCACCCGGGCCATGGCCCGGGTGGCCCTCCCCTTCCCTCCGCCCCACTCCGGCAAAGGAACCTTGCTGCTAGAGCTATAGCTGTCATTCTTTTCCCACATGCCGCTATCTTGGGTTGAATTGATCAGTGAATTAGCAAAAATGATTAAAGAGTTTACTTTTAGAGTAAAGTAAAAAAAAAAAAACTACAAGATTTAATTAAAAGTAAAAACTCCTAAAATAGTTTTAAAATGTGCATGTTATGGCGCTTGCAAGTTGACCAGTCGTTCAATTTAAATAAACAAATCGTACAAATTCTAATAAAAAATTGGTTAGAAGCTATGTCACAATTGTACGAGTATGAGTACTGGTATGGCGTTTTTGTAAATCTTGGTATGGTTGTACAATGAATATTATATATTATTATATATTTTTAATTCAAAAAATTGAAAAAACCAAATCATATCATCACATTAAGACAATGTTCTTTCCATGAATCTATAGATAATCTCATAAGTAGTAAAACAAAAAAACATAAAAACATAAAATGTTCATTCCATAGATCATTCTTCCAGTTCTTCTTCCTCTTCATTGTCCACCTCTACAACTTCCTCCTCGTCCACCTCTACATCTTGTAGTATACATGGTTCATTTTACCCTGAATTAAGATGGTCTAGATCATTCATCTCATTCGAAGTTAAATCCTCACCATTCACATCCCAATTTTTACTGCTTTCTTCCCTACAAAGGATAAAAATTAAGAATATACTTATCAAGTAATCAAGAATATAGATATGAAAAATTTACAAGTTAATTTACCTGTATTCATCATTGTTTTGTGAAAGTAATCGAAGGTTAAAATGCACATAAACTAAATCTTCTGCATGCTTGCTTGTAAGTTTGTTTCTCTTAATGTTGTGAATATGTGAATATGTGCTCCAATTCCTTAGAGCGTGAAGATGTAGTATGTTGAACTACTAACAACCTCAAAACAAGGTACTGAAGAGTGGGATAAGCATGTCCATGTCTGACCAACCAAGGAATAGGTAGATATACATCTCTATCTACCATTGTAGCCATATTTTCATTTCATGTAGAAAAACTTGTAAACTCATTGTGAGCTTGTTCATTTTGATATGGATCTCTAAAAATTTTATTAAGATATGTCACCCTATGTCTTGATAATTCAAGATGTATATGTGGTGGGGTTCTTCCAACACCTTCAAAGAACCACTTTAATCCATAATACTTAGGGTTCAATGAGTGTACCGTGCATTGCTGCTCTTATCCCATCTTGTTACTAATATATTGTGCACATGATAAAAAAGTTTGAATCTTCAAGTGCAAAGTCTTCTTGTCATGATTGAAAATGACATCCCATAATTTACAAATCATATTGTCACACATCTCATAAACATAATGAAACATTAACTTATCACAATCAAGAGCCCTCAACATCTCCCAAATGGACTCTGTGAATGCAAGAAAATAAGAGATTTTATCCCAAAAAATGTCACCAAAATCGTACAGAAATTTTGCATATTAGGCAGCCATTAGATGTACCAAACCTGTCGTCGATGACTCGCCGGCCGTCGCCAATCGCTAGCCGCTGCCCAAGCTCCCGGACATCCGTCGACAGCTTCCTAAATTCTCAAACAAAACCCTAAAAACTGCCTAATAAAGTCACCATCTGTCGCTGTTCACCGTTCGTCACTAGCCGCCATCCGCCGCCGCTGCCCAAGGTCGCTGCAAGCAGTCGCCACCGAGGGAAGGAACAAACTCAAGACGGAGAAGGAATGTGTCAGCCCATCGGTTTTTTTTTTAGGTTATGATATGGTTTAAATCTGGTTCCAACTTGAAAACAGATCCTAATGTATGGGCACGTACCGGCATACCAGTATTGCCTTACCGGTGTACTGGCGCCACCCATTTGGGCATACCATTGTGACATAGGTTAGAAGTGCTGTAAAGAAAAATTTCTCGCACCACACACTCAAAAAAGGCTTGGCATGGTGAGAGTGGGCCTCGACTGTCAAGAAAGCAGACGTATATATCAATTCGTACATCAAAAGATTCAAACCGGGTTTAAAGAAAACTTAATTTAGACAAAACCCCACTTTGTAAAAGGAATCAAAAGCCTTACCTCCTTTGGGTTATTCATAAAAACCAGGCTTTGAGTATGTCATCCAAAATAAATAAACAAAATTCCCATTACCCATTAAAAAATTTAGTTTCCACAAGTAAAGCTTTTAGGAAAAGAGTATGGTGCCGACGCCCCAGCACGATACCCAGGGGCAGTGCCAGAAATTTTTTATGAGGGAGGCCGAAATATCATTTTTCAAAATTTTTATATAAGCCAAGCAAAATTTTCTAAAATTTTAGATGTATTTTTTTTTTTAAATTTTGAGGTGGAGCCAATGCCCATGCAACCCCACCTGTTCCGCCCCGACCAATACCCACCACCCTCACTTTCCATTGAGACAATTTTGACACAACTATTGATGGACGCTTAAATGGCAACAGTAATTTCACACCAATGCCCTAAGTTAAACTCAGAACGTTGCCTTTCAATAATACAATGTGGAGAGCAACTGCCTATTGAAATATGTGAAGCATGAAAACCAAGAACTTGTCTCAACAGAGATAAGGATGTCAACATATGATATTTGGATTTGTTATGCGGTCTAATTGTCTTGGAAACATCAGATATGGAATTAAATTTAATATTGGATTACAGAATCAGATCAAATTTAGATTTAAGAAATAACATCCGATTGGATCCTTATTCGAATTCAGATATACATAAATATCCAATCTGATTCAGATATGGATTTAGGTTGGATTTATTTCTAAACAAATATCTTATATCTGATACTGTTACATTTTGAAAATCGGTCAAATGAGGTTCAAAATTTGGATTCGGGTATGAATATAAAAGTCAGATTCAGATGGTGAAATAAAATTTCTGTCTCAGATATTAATTTTCTTTTTCCATATTAGAATTTGAATTCAAATCAATATGTGAATATCCTAAAAAGTGGTACGATTTAGGGTATATCTGATTCTGATTCAATCCATTGATATCAGTTTTTTATTCAGGGGCACTAATATGCAAATTGAAACATAGAAGGGGCACCACTCTAAGGCATCAAAGGCAGTCCTGAACCATGCAATTTCCTCCCACTCGCCTAAAATCATTTTGGCCTAAAATTATTTTTGTTTAGTTATAAATGCATGAAGGTAAACCGGTATGTTAATCTTTTGATGGCAATGCCTAAAATTATTTTTGTTTAGTTATAAATGCATAAGGTAAACCCGTATGTTAATCTTTTGATGGCAAGACTTAGTTTGAGAAGAATGAGGAATGACTTCATTTTGAGGAGAGTAGGATTTATTAAATAAAAAATAGCAGCGAATTGTTCATTTTGCTGACATTTGTATCAGCAACATGATCTCTTTGTGACGCTGGTAAAGGCAGTCTGACAATAAGGGCCTGGGCCGGAAATTTCCTTAGCAAAGGATTTTTCAAATTTTTACAATTTTTCCGGTTTATCAAACGCATAAATTTTTTTCTTACCGTTAAAGGTGGAAATGGAAATATATTTCTAAAAAACGTTTTCTAGACAGAGAGGTGGAAAATTTTTTTCGGTTTTTTTTTTATTGTTACCTTCTTCCTCCCTCGCTTCATTCTTCGTTTTTCCGTCTCCCTTCTTCCTCAACCTCCTTTCTTCCTCCCTCGCTCCCTTCTTCCTTCCTCTGCCTCCCTTCTTCTTCAATCCTCCGCCTCCTTTTTTCCTCCCTCGCTCCCTTTTTTCTTCTTCTGCCTCCCTTCTTCTGCCATCTCCTTTCTTCCTCCCTCGCTCCCTTCTTTCTCCGTCTCCCTTCTTCCTCGCTCCCTTCTTCCTCCCTCGCTCCCTTCTTCTTCCTTCCCTTCATCCTCCACCTCCCTTCTTCGCTCCCTTGTTCCCCTAAACCTGGAAATTTATTTCTTTTTCATCAAACTAAAAAATAAACTTTTGGAAATTTATTTCTCAGTCATCACACACACATCAAAATGAGAATTCGAAAAGATTTTTCTCATTCTATTTTTCCAAAAAATATATTTCCAATCCAAATTTCCAGGCCATCAAACTGCCCCTAAATTATTTAAGTTGACTTAAGGGTTAGATTTTCCATAGAGGGAAGAATGCTCAGTTCAGCTAAAGTTTTTTGAACGTGTAAGGTGTAGAAAACCATTCCAGTATATTTTTAAGAAGGTCTACGTTTTAAAATCTTTGAAGCGTCAACTCTTTATATTATAAAAAAAGAGCAACTGAAAGGTAAATTAAAGTGTTTCATTTCTTAGGCAACAAGCAGGGATGATAACACATACGATTGGGATCAAATTTCCAACCGAACTGTTTTAAAAAATTGGATATGAAAGAAAATTTAATATCCGACTAAGAAATTAGATCAGATTCAGATCTAAGAAATGACATTCAATTGGATTTATATTCAGATAACATAAATATCATCAGATCACATTCAGATACTGATTTGGGTTAGATTTATTTTTAAACAAATATCTTATATTTAATACTCTTATATTTTGGAAATCGGTAAAATTCAAATTCGGATTGTGAAATCGGATTTTAGATTCGGATAAGACTTCGAATATGTGAATATTCAAAAAAGCAAATACTAGGAGCATGTTTGATTGGAATCCGATCTATTAACATTCTTAACAATAAGGGGCCATTTGATGGATTGGAAATATAGAGTTGGAAAGAAGTTTCTATAAACTTATTCATGAATTAAAGAAATGGAAACAAAAATCCAAATTTCCAAAACCTCTTTGTGTTTGTTGTACTTGTATGTATGTTCCAAGGAATAAATTTCTCAGTTTGATAAAAATGAAAGGAGAAAAAACAAAATAGTTGGTTTAAGTAACCCTTCTTCATCTTGGAAATTTTTTTCCACCCCAGATGGAAAAAAATTTCTGAAAAAAACTTTGAGAAAGTCAACCCAACGTTCACATTTTTCATCCCAAGTATCATGGGCAAGAAAAATTTTCAAAAATTTAAATTTTATTTATTTGGCTACATAAAATATCCTCCCCCATCAAATGGGCCCTAAGGGGTTAGGTGGGCTCAGCCTTAAGCCTAGCGTTGGGTGAAATTTATATACATAAAAACACTTTGACTCACTATTCAACAATTTTTACCTTCGAATTAAAAAAAAAAGTTAGGTCTTAAGGTATCTGTCTATTTTTTTCCCTTGTCAAATATACTACAGTAAATGATAAAATAATTTTCAAGCGGTAAATCCCTTCCAATGGATAATCTAAAATATTTATTGATTATTTTTTATATAAAAATAGAACATTTCCTTGCGAACCAGCGTCAGTTGGAGGAATTATGGACAAATTGTATATATGACAGCGAAGGTCCACTACATCTACGCCAAGCGTTTATGTTTTTTTTTTTTTCATGTGCAATTTTTTTCAAAATGGTTGGTCATATATCCTATCCAAATTGGACATCTTGACACATTATTTTTTAGACTATTTTTAGGAGTGTTCCTATTTTAATTAAAAAAAAATATTCTTTAATTGACACTCTAAAATAAAATTTCTAATATTTTTTTTCTTTAACTAACTAATGACAAACTCAATTGAATCGTTGAATCCCCTGATTCACCAAACAGGCATTTTGGTTTATTCAATTTAAAACCAAACACTGTTACTTTTAACACAAAGTCCCCCCAAGTCATGCTAAGATAATTGTGCAAGGTTATGCATTATGGGAATAAGTGAAGAGAGCCTTTCTTGTGACATTGTTTGAACAATCATGAGACCGTGAGAGTCCGGTCATCAATTCAATTCCCATTACACTACTTTTTTGGGTTTGTAAATGGTGACCGACGTTTCTTTCAAGTTGACAATGTTACTCTAAAATCATCAAATTCCTCTGCATCTATATCTTTAGGAGGTGCACTAAAAATTTTTTCATGAAAAGAATCGAATTAAAGTTTTTAAATTTTGACATAGGCTTAATATAAGGCTGAAATTTTCTAAAAAATTTAGATGTAATTTTTTTTAAAATTTTTCTTTTAGGGGCGTTTGATGCCCTTGAATTACACTGTTTACTGGAAAAAATATTTCAAAAATCCGAAATTTTTTCGGATCATCAAACGCGGTTTTTTCGGCTCTTCGCGCTGGTTCGTCTTCTCCCTCGTCTTCTTCCTCGCTGTTGCCTCACGCTGGGTCGTCTTCCTTTCTCATCTTCATCCGCTGCTGCCTCAACAGGGAAGGAAGATGTGCGAAGTTTCATCCTTCCTGCCTCTTCCTGCCTCTGTATCAATCAATGGCTCTCTTCGACCGCTCCCTCTTCTCATTCTTAAAGTGAATCGCCCCACCAGCCCTCTTCCTCCCTCTTTCTGCCTCTTTCTCTCTCTCTCAATTTTCTGAAGAAAAGCAACTGGACAAGGGAAAAGGATCAGAAACCTCTTCCATATTTCGATTCCCACATCGTTCCAAACCCTAGATTGCAGATCTCTCTCTCTCTCTCTCTCTCTCTCTCTCTCTCTCTCTCTGTGGTTTCTACCACCAGTATCACCGCTGTTACCTAAAGAGCAGGTTTTGAGCAGCGCCTTGCCCAGCGCTCTGCCCAACCCGCCGAAGGCGCCGAAGGTCCCCCATTCGCCTCCAGACTTTTTGACGATTAGGAATTCCTGCTTCGCTGATTTGGCGGGTCTTTTTTTATGGCTTTGAATCGTGGTGTTGAATGTGTAATTTGATGGAATTCACTTTTTTTTATGGTTCTTTTCTTGATATGCCTTCTAGATCTTGGAAGGCTGATGCTCGCCGGCAGCTCCTTTTCTTTCTAATGTAATGTGGGCGCCGGATCACTTCTGAAGATGGCCAAACCTGGTACCTCACTCTAGATAAGAAAACAGGTAAATCATCCTTCCTACCATCGAGTTTTGTTTCCTTGTTATTAGCTGCATAAACATCCTTAGTCTTGGTCATTAGCTTATATTTCAGAGATTTGCTACAATCGGCTGCTGCTTTCGCGTTAGATTTAATTTATGACTCTTTTTGGTGTTCATCTGATCTTTCTTTCCTATTTAGATTTGATGTTTTCTTCTGTTGTTGGTTGAATAGGTTGCGGCTTCCAAACAAAGAACAGGTACAGATTTGGGTGGTTCAGTATGAAGCTGAAGCTGGTGGGAGGCGATTCTGCTGGTGTTGTCACTGCTTATTAAGTTATTATGTGAGTCTCTGCTCCTCAGTTTCGATCTTACCATCATCGTTCTCTCTGGCGGCACAATAATAATGAAAAGGGGAGACTAGATGCAGTTTTTGGTCCTTCGGAGAAAGTATGCATACAACCTTTTAAGTCTCCACTATTTTCCTGAAAAAGTGTTATCAATATCCAACATATACAAAGGGGGCATTCGAGGCAGGGAGATGAGACACATTCTGTGGTTTGATCCTACCACAGAATTCCATACCTACTCTTTCCTGTGGAACGACCACCAGATTGTGTAAGTATTGTTCCTCTTTTCATATTTCTGTTCAGAACACAATTTTCAGATCTAGAGCAAAATCTATCAGTTTGGTTTCATTAGATTTGTGCAAGCATTATGAGTGGCTTGAGCGAGGCAGAGATGTGTAATTGGGCAAAAGAAGCATCCGGAACATGAATGAGAATCAAGAGGGATTGTAAATGTATAATTGGGCCATTGTGAATTGCCCAACTACTTTTCTTTTTCATTTTGCTGTACATTCAAAAACGCAGTATGAAATGTAAAATTGTCTAGTCGTATGCCCTCTTTTAACTAGTTTCTTCTTTCTGTACATGTTTGATTGTCCGGCTTATGACGTTGGCTTCGTTCTGGTATGCTGAAGAACTGTAATTATCTTTTGCATCCAATCTATTGTTTGGTAGGTTCAGACTTTTTGTATATACACAGGTTGGTGAATTTTTTCGGTTGATGAGCGCTCGCAAGAGCATCATAGGTCCTTTTAATTACATGCATGGGATCTCAGAAGTTTCATTGTGCTCTTGATTGCTTGAAAAATCTTGGAGCTCCTTATAGAACCATGCTACGTTAACAATTGAACTGTATCAAGCTGAGTTTTGTGATATGGATCTCTGGCGCAGCGGTGCTGATGATGCTAGGCGCATCTCTTGATCCTCCCAATTACTTTACACTTCACAGTTTTTTTTTTACAATTTTGGATCATTTATTCAGAGCTTCACATATTGGATGCTATAGTGCACTTTATCTGGTTCTGTTTGGTTTTGTTTTGAAGGATTCACATGTTTCAGTATGAAGGTTGTATGTTCCCAGATATGCCTTCTGTTAATTCTTGAAAACTACTTTCNTTTGTGTGCTTCTGCCTTCATAGAGAAGGAAGTATGCAATTTGGTGATATTGAAGTTGAAGCCCCCATGCATTAAGAGCCTAAGAAATGGCTTTATGTCCTTATATCTTTTTATTTGGAAAAGTTTTGGCTGGGTTGTTCATGTCCTTGGATTGAAGTGCTTTATAACATGGGAGTTAGGAAAAACAAAACTTGGCACAAATGGGAAAATAGATGATCAACTTGAGACAGGTTCTCAGGAAGTTAATGCTACTGAACAATCCAACAGGGCTTCCAAAGTGGCAGAGGCAATAATTGTAAAACTTAGAGATGCACTGGAAAAGAAATCAAATGAATACAACGAGACTGAATCAAAGCTTAACTCTGCTTTGGAGGAAGTTAAAAGTAGGGTTCAGAAAAGAACTTGAAGTTGGTTTGAAGCTCTTGGATGAATCTCAGGTGTGTTAACTAGATACCTTCTTTCATTGCACCTACTAAAAGTGCTCAGTGGGGCCATCATTTTCCCTTTGCAACTGTTGATGTATCTGGTCTATCTTTTCTTTTTTCTTTTCATGGTATTATTCGAGTTCTTTTCTTTCAGGATCCTCAAAATGTTTTTTAAGTTGTGTATTTTTTATTTTGCTTACTTTGAAAGTTCTTCTACTTAATTCCATAGACCATACAGCCATGAGGTAGAAGATAACGCATGATTGTTTGGGGTAATTCTTGTCGTTGCATATTGATTCATTAAGCATGACTGCTTTCCTTTTTCTGCAACAGTGTCATGCTGTACTTTTGTATGATAACATTCTGTTGGTGATTCTTTTTTGCACTTTTCTGAATTTCATTTCAGCTCTGCCAATGAGAGCGATGATGACATTGGTACAGAACTGTATTTGGGTTCTTGCTGACAAAGTGGGCTACATTTCTCGGCAACGTTCTGAGTTTCAAGAGCCTAGTGCAAGAGCCGAAGCTGCAGAGGCACATCTCCTGAAGGAATTAGAAGGGAGCAATGAATTGGTTAAAAATTTGAAGATTATGTAAATCTGGAAATATGTTTCCTTATTATCAAACACAGAAATATATTTCTGGAAATATATTTCTGTATCATCAAACACAGAAATATATTTCTAGAAACATAATTCTTAGTTATCACACACACATCAAAATGAGAATCAGAAATATTTTTCTCATTCTTTTATTTCAGGAAATATATTTTCAGAAATATATTTCCAATTCTTAAATCCCTAACCATCAAACACTACCTTAAGGAGGAGTGTGGCCTGCTGGCTCCGCCCTTGCATATGCCGCAAAAGTAAGGGGAATTCCCTGTGTGATTTCCTTCATAGGAGTTTCTGTTTGAAGGGTTCATGGGAGAGATTCTCACCCTATTCCTTGTTTTTAGGGTGTTTTGGAGGTATTCTGGTTTATGAATGTTGATTTTCTCAGAGTTTTTTTTAAGAGAGAAAGAGAGAGTTCACATGGCGCTGACTTGGAAATGTTCTCCATTTTATTCTTTAATCCGATGGTATTTCCATTGTCACTTGGCTGACGACATTCTGCCGACTATCTTTTCCTGCTGGGCCATATATCGATATGCCCCTTATGATCCTTCCTCAGATTTGACGTGAAACTTTGTTTGGGAATTTTTTGTTATGTTCATAATGCTTTTGGTGTTATGTCCCCGTCTTCAAATTCCACTATTGCTTTTTCCAAGCTTGAGGGACGAATTTTCCTACAGTTTACATCACCTTTCATCATCCTTGATGGAAAAATGGAATGGGTTTTCCCTGTTAAAAGCTCCCCAGCGGGAATTATGTTCGCGCCCTTCGCACGGTCTTCCTGCCGGCGACGCAGTGTTCGAATTTCTGGCCGATCCCCCAACTAGAGACGGTTTACTCTGTAATGGGGCTAACGTTGTTGAAGGTTGGCATCCCCTGCCTCCTCCTCCTGCTCTCCATCCATGTCGACCATGCAATGAGCAGCAATCTATATTTCATGCGCCGCTGCTCCGTCGCTGCCAATTACACGGACGGAGACGAATTTCTACTCAACATGGTCGACGTCTTTTCCACCTCGAGGAACGAAGCCCCTCCCACTGGTTTTTCCAATACCACTGCGGGCCAAGGAACGGAAGAAGTTTACGGCCTGATTCAGTGCCGGGGCGACGTCGGCAAGGAGGAATGCAAATCTTGCATCTCTAGGTCCACCATAGAAGTCGTCAAATAATGCCACACCACGAAGGATGCCATCATATGGCTTGACAAGTGCCAGCTGCGCTACTCCAACACCAACTTCTTTGGACTCCTCAACCTCAATGATTCCTATAGTTGGATTTGGGTTAACAGTACAGTGGACTTCCCGGAAGCAGAAGCACTTTACGGGTTGCTGGGCAGTTTGCTGGAGAATCTCACGTCTGCAGCGACAACAGATCCTTCGAGACTCATGTTCGCAAGGAACGAGACCGAGTACACAATTCGACAGACGCTCTACGGGCTGGTACAGTGCAGTAGGGACACCAGCCTCGCAGATTGCAAGAATTGCCTGGAGACGGCCATCTCCCAAATCAACTCGAGTTGCGGCGATTCAAAAGGCTGTGAACTTCTCAAGGGAAGTTGCCGTGTGCGGTTTGATACGCATATTTTTTATAGTACCGCAGACACAACAAGCCCATCTCCTCCGCCCAGTTCGGCACCTCCAAATTCAAGCTCTCCACCGATTGGTACAGCCAACACTATGTCAGGCTATTCATTCTCTCTCTCTCTCTCTCTTGCTAAAGTATATTTTATACTTGCAGGGTCGCAGAAAAGCGAGGGCAGAAAGCGTGCCTTTATCATATTGGCTATCTCTATCTTGATTGTGGTTCTCATTAGTTGCACAATTTGTGGCTTTTACCGCTGGAAAAGAGATTGCTTTCGGAGGAAGGAGTTGAAGCCCGGCCAGTTGCAGGGGAACGAAGAAGAGGACACCTTGCAACAAACAGGTTGGTAGAACCTAATCCTTCTCCTCACAGTTCGCATGAACCACAACCCTTGTCAGAGAACTTCATTTTCAGCCCCTTGTCCTCCAACACGAATAATGCCTACAAGAATCGACGGGTTGTTCATATGCCGCACGTTCGGCTAACTATGCTATACACTAGAGGAATTAGTTTAGCCAACTGCACACAAGTAAAGATGTACAAGCCGAGACAAATTGGTCTCAACTCAAGGTTAAGTTTATTAGCTCGGGCTAAGCTTTAGAAGGTTCGAACTCGACTTAGCTAGGCTTAAGCGGAGATCTGAATTGAGCTTAGTGAAGCCGTTTATGAAAAAATAAAAAAGAAAAGGAAAATTTACCTTTAACCTAAACGCTAATGATCAGGTTTACTAGGAACCTAATCCTTGCTATTCCAGCTATTTCTTTTTTGCATTAATATTACTAAACACCTTCCGTACATTATAGATTTGCTTCATTACAAGTTAATTTAATAAGCTTAAGCGAGCTGAGCTTGCCAAGCTTGAGCTCAACTCGTGTAAGATCGAATGTAGGGGGACGGGCGATAGGGGAAAAAGCTAAGATGAATACTGAAAATAGTGCCAAATCGGTTGACCACTCAAAAGGACTGCCGACATAGAGAGACTACTTACCACTAATTCTGAAATCCATTACCTACGTAATTCATCAATATCAGTCTCTTCAAAGCTTACTTGCTTTCTTATCTATACCATCTTAAGGCTTATGTGCATCACATACTCTTGGAGCAGGTCAAATCAGAGTAAGTCAAGAAAACACTGTGTCTCAGAATAGGTCAAAAAAACGCATGTCATGCACTCAAAGCTGCACATATAACCACCTCTCGTTATACATGGTAAACGTCTAGACAAAGATGGTACGAGTGGCAGCTTCCAAGCCAACGAGCATGTCCTCTTGCACATGAACCCTGCACGTATCACATACTTGGCAAAGTGACTTCGTGGCAATTCGGCTATTTCTGAAAACCAATTGATATTTTGGAGATTTTACTTTTCTACTTCTCAATTTTCTTATATCAAAAGGGTCTTTCGTTTCACATATTAAAAGTATTTAATTTGGTGGTTTTACACACCCCTTCGCAAAATTGCCCATTGCCATGAAATATGTAAGCAGGTCCGAGTATTAGGATGTTGGAAGATAAAATTCATATTCGTTCATATATACGTATCTCTGATTTTCAGCCTTTTTTTATTTGTTTTCAGAGATGAATTAGAACTTATAAAGTCGACAAATCATCAAAGTTCAATAATGAGACAAATTTTAAGAGGTTTTAAGTAAAAAAACAAAAAACATACCCGTTAAAATTAATTATTAAGTTATATTTTTGCAATTTAACTTTATAAATATGATTTTAGATATGGTGAGAAGCATATATTAAGTTAGTCTTTTTTTTATTTAAATAATAACTTTTTAATAATAAAAGAGACAAACGGTCTTGTAGACTTGTACTATCAAAATTTTTGATAGTAAAAAAATCAATTTTTAAAAATGATTTAAATTAAAGTACAATTTAGATTAAATTATTGTTTATAAACACATAAAAGAGATTAACATTTTGTTTAAACCACTTTAACACAAATTTAAAAGGTCTGACTTTTATGAAATAGTTTTGTATGTTTCTTTCTACTCATATATATATATATATATATAATGAATAATGACTTCACGATTTACTTGTTTGTGAACGATTGATCAGACTATTTGTTTTTTTTTTTCTCATACTCTCTCTCCCCGACCCTCCCTCACTCCCTCCTCCCTTTTCCAATTCCTTATTTCTGCAATACTCCTTATTTCTGCAATAGAGTAGAAAACACTACCCATCTTCCCTCACAAGAGGGAGAAAACAAGGGGAATAGGAGAGGGGGAAGAGGCTGTCGCAGGCGTAGGGGAACAGCTTGGCGGCCGTTCGCGGTGGTGGATCAACTTGGCGAGGGTTGGAGAGGGGAGGGGGGAGTTGGAAAAGGGAAGAGAAAGTGGAGGGTGAGAGGAACTATAGGGGAGAGTGAAGCGAGAAAAAAAATGAAAAAAGAGAGAGGGCAATCCATTTCGGTGTTGGGCATTGCTCCCATAACAACTACATCTTTTGATCTAATAAAGTTAGGCGAGTCTCCTCCCTATCAGGGATTGTTGCTTGGGAGCCTACTGCAGTGAAGGCAAACGGCAGCCTCCATCATTCTTTCAAGAGTGAGAGAGGTTTTCCTTGCAAATAGCGGTTTGCAAAGAGAGTGGGGGTTTAGGGTTTGTGCAATGGAGACTGATCTTGCAGAAGGGTTTCTGATGCTTGGCGATTCTTCGACTAAGAACAATGGATATGTAATGGAGAAAGGCAGCTTAAGGATCAAATCTAAGGCCATTGAGCCAATGAAGTCATGGGCAAGGTGGAGGATGATTGGACCATCCCTCCGCTAGAGGTGATGGAGATTGACGGTCGCCCCAAGATCATCATTCAAGGAGGAGTGCATTTGAAGATGGCGGCTCCATTCCATGGGTATGCGGTAGCCACTTTCATCGGTGCTTCATCGAAGGTAGGTATCGATTATGTTTTTGCTTCCCAAGAACTACTATGGAAGAGCCTTGTTTCGCCTAGATCCGCAGTGTTGGCAAAGGGGATTTCCTGATTAAGGTGTCAAATGAAGGCGAACTTAATGTCATGTTAAGGAAAAGAGCTTGGTTGGTTGCTGGTAAACAAATGGTGGCGCATGCCTCTTTGTATAAACCTTGAGGGTTAAAACCCCTTTGGGGTTTCAATTATCTGGTTTGCATCCCATTTCGGAGACTTTCCGAGCAATCGCGAATATTCATAAGGGAGATTTGATTGAAGTTGATGAACATACGAGATTATTCAGCTGCAATAGCATTACCCAGACTCATATTTCGATGAAGGCTAAACTCAAGTTGGAGGTTGATTTGGTGAACGGTGAGACTAATTTCTCGCAATCTTTGATCTTGGTGGTTAAGGAAGGGGTAAAGCATGCAATTTTTGGGTTAGGATGGAGTGGAGGGCATCAGACTATTTCTGTTGTCTTAGAATTGTCTGTAGATCTTTCCTTTGCATAGATGCTTCTAGTGGATTTTATCCCTTCCCAGTTGCATGTTCCTGTGAGCTTTAGAGCAATGAATCTGGCATACCATAAAGGATGGTCGAGGAAGCTTCGAAATGGGCCACCTACATAAAACTCCTCCCTCAATTTTCTATTACAACATTTTAGGAAGATCCAATGCTTGCTGGTCGCAACCACCTGGCCTTGAATCACCGTTGGGTTCCATGACAAGCATTTGTGCTCATTGCATAGTGCTGAACCAATTGATATGCTTATGCTCCACCAACATCATATGAAAAAGGAATGGGCGGGCTGACGCTTTCTCAGTAACAATTCGTGCTTGGCCGCTCGTTCGGCGAGCGGCCAGGTCCCTATATTCCTCGAGAGCATCATTTAACTGCAGTTTCATACTGGAAGCTTTCCTCAACCATTGAGTCCTGCATCATTGGCAGGAGCTAGTATCAAACTCGCTCAGACTTTGCTATCATCAGTAGTACATTTCTCTCTGATGCTCCTCTATTCCACTTTCTGACCATAGATCTTCTTTTTCCCAAGCTCCTAGCACCTCTGGACGAGTGGGCCCATTAAGTAGGACTACTTGTTGTTTCCTTTATTGGTCTGCTTTTCTGGGGACAGCAAGCCTGGAGGAACCTCGCGTAGCAAGGGGTCATCCTTATAGGTTTTTTTCCCCTCTCTGTTACCTGGCTTGAGTGGAGTTTGCAAATTCCACTTCCTAGAAAACCACATCACTAACTGTGGCTTTGGTGATTCTCTGACTCGTACACTTTCTTCTTTGGACATGCTTATCTCCAATCTTGGAACCAGAAGATTTGCCTATCTTAAGCTACTTGCATTTTGAGTAGAATGCGTATTATTTGTAGCTGCGGCTTCATCGCCTGTCTTCAGCTACTACATCAACTTCCCACGAGAAACCATCTGAGCTAGGATACCGTCCGACCTGCGGAAAAGGAGTCTGGTTGATCTGAAACCCCAAGTCATGGGACCCCTGCCAGTGTGATATGGGCTCATCCTCCTCCATGTTTTCTTCAACCATCAAAATCAACTGTCAGCCCCCAACCTGAGAAGCTCTAAGCTATAAGAAAGAGAGAGTCTATCGACAAGATTGCCTCGCTTTAACGTGGTCCGTTGTGCCGGAATGAATATAGCCGTTCGAGTCTCCAATGGTTGTGTGGATGTGGTATGAGCAACATGGTAGCCTTGTGGAGTATCATACTACTTTAAGTTTTAAGCAGCGAAGGATGAAAACAGGGAGATTGATTTGCCCAATGCTTGTAAGGCAAATAAGAAGCCAAAAAACAGTATTTTTTTTTTTTAAATGTGGTTCATCACATAGGTGTACTATGCTCAATGCTTGCTCAATTTTTCAAGAGGAAGAAGGTCTTCGTTTCATTGGAATCTGGTCTTTACGATGTGGTTACTGTTTACGAGAAGATCCTTATCATCCTTCCTATTTTGATTTGCACAATTATCATCGATTTGGGAAAGTTGGATTAAATTAGTTTACATATCTTCAGTGGCCATGTTGAAAGCACATGTGGTCCTCATCTTCCGACACCATCTCTTTGGTTGATGCAACCATTGATTGGTTCATAATTCATACTACTATTGAGAAGAAAATGAAATGGAAATAAAATCAAATATTACACTACTATTGAAAAGAAAATGAAATGGAAATAAAATAAAATATTATACCTAAGTAAAAGGTTACTTGCTCAAGATCCTCACGTGACGATAAATGCGACAGTAACGGTTCTCATATAAAGGAGAAATGTATACTTCCACAACATTATTTGTGAAAGGGAGAGAATACACACTTCTTCTCATAATACTTTACCACAAAAAGGGAATAAGTTTTGCTGTTTCAGTATGTTTTTACTTAGTCATCTATCCCTATTTATAGGGTTATGTAATAACCATCATGCTTATAAAAAAGGGGGTGTGTTTCCAGAACCACTTGCTCTACCTCATCAAAATTTTGAATTTGAGAAAAATTCAAATTTATATATGAGAAAAAAAAATTGAATCCTTTTTCCCATCCTACTCTGATCTAAATCCAATTTCTGACAACTAGCTTCCATAGAAATACATTATATATACGAACGACTGACATGAGAACCGGCCCTTTACCAATTTACCTTGTTTACTTGAGTTTGTTTCAGCATTTAGGAGAGCAGATCCGATGGATGGACCAACATTTGACCTGGCTATTATCAGATCCGCCACCAACAATTTTGCACCGGAAAACAAGCTCGGGGAAGGAGGATTTGGTGCAGTTTACTGGGTATTCAGTATCTTATGTTCCCTCTGTTTGCAAAATACCACATATGCACAAAAAAAAAATTATTGAGAGAGTGGGAGAGACAGCCTCCAGAACTGAATTACTGGATTTGTTTTCTTCATTAACATGCACTTTGTCAGGGCGAACTACCGCATGGTCAAGAAATAGCTGTGAAGAGACTATCATGCAATATAGGGAACGGTCCAAAGCAATTCGACAATGAGGTGCAGACACTTGCTAAACTTCAACACAGAAATCTTGTCCAACTTTTGGGAGGCTTTCTGGAAGGTGGTGAAAAGATACCCATCTATGAGTTTGTGTGCAATACTAGTCTGGACAATTTTCTCTTTGGTAAGCATGTTTCAGTTTTGGCCCTTGTTGTTTACTTGGGCGTTTTGATTGTTTAATGATGGGGTCAGCGATGTTGTGAGACGGGGGCTGGCAATATCTTTCAATAGGGATTACACGTCCAAAGCCCAGATTCTTATATTTTCCTTAGTTTATTAGGCTGTTGAAGTATATTAGACGAGTCGGGGGACCGGGTCTGGATCCATACCCGATCCATCTTGTAGCCCTTGTTGGGCATTACTTAATGCTGTGTAACCCTAATCCTTATTGTGTGAATGAAAATCTAAGGAGAGAGAGAGTCTGGCGGCTAGTGGGCACCGGCTCCTCCTCATTCGTGGTTTTTTCCCTCTTGAGGGTTTTCCACGTTACATCGTGATCGTTGTTTCTCTTCCTCTTCTTGTTCGTGTTTCTACATGGTATCAGAGCCGACGAGTTTGAGAAATCTTTAGGAGTTGTGAAGTTCCAACCCTAATATCTCTCACCACTACCACCGCCACTACTGCAGCCGCCGTTGCCTCTGCCGCCGCCGCTGCTGCCACCACCACCGCTGCCGCCGCCGCCGCCACCACCGCCGCTGCCGCCGCCGCTGTACCCAATACCACCGTCGCTGTTTCTGTCGCCGCCGGTGTCACCCTTTGTACCGTCGCCATCGCAGCCACTCTTGCGGCGTCGCTCTTGCGCCGTTGCTCTTGCATTGTTGACCGTCGCCGTCGTCATTGTCCCTTGCGCCATTGCCTTTTGCGCCGTCGTCTTGCTTTCCAGAGAAGAAGGAAGATATGCGTGCTTAGGCGTTTCCTAGGCTTGCCTCCCCCTATTCATGTCACTTCCTAGGGGTCTTTTGCAAATCCGGTGAAGTGCATCCGCCTCTTATCTGCAATATCTTGCTTTTTTTGGCGCCCACCGTGCAAGAAGAGGTGGCTGGTCTGTGACTTGGTAGAGGACGTAAAGGAGGAGAGGAGCGTAACTTGAGGATTGCCTCAACGTCCGTCGCGCTTCGGCGATCGCATCCCCCTTTCCTTACAAAAGATCGGGGTTAAATTGGTCTTACGGGTGAAGGCTTTCCTCATCTCGAAGTTGAATTCCTATTCACTTCTATACCTTGATACTTGCTGGTTTTGCCTCTTGAATCTTGATTCCAGCAATGAGAACGTGTGGCGGAACCTCTACCCGTGGGAGATTGCAGCCCGAGAGAGAAAAGGAACCGCTTCCGTCGAACGACATCGACGATCGTTTCCCCCAATCGACATTCCGTTCACTCTTGGGGTTGATTGGGAATCCGGTGCAGATATTACCTCTCTCTCTTTATCGTTCCTTTTTAGATAGAACTTGATTTTCTCTCGTTTTTGTGATTCTATCCAAGGATATTACTGCTCGTTGGTGCTCTTCGTTGTCACCGGTGCCTCTCTTGTTGTATCGCTGCTTGTGCCTCCTGTTGGACTATCCATGATTATGGCAGCTTCTTCATCTACAGACGTGATGGCGGATTGTCGCATGGGAGAGTGGATCATTGACAGTGGTGCTACTCACCACATGACCGGCGATCCTAAGGTCTTTCATGGGTATAAGCTTTCATCAGGAAAGGATCGTGTTTTCCTTGCCGATGGTTCATCTATCTCTGTGGCTGGAAAAGGGAGTCTCCCACTTTTGAACAAGTTCTTAGTCCACAATGCTCTACATGTTCCTCATATTCCCTTGAATCTCTAATCGGTTAGCAAGATCACGAAGGAGTTAAATTGCGAACTTATATTTTCCGTTGATCGCTGTGTTATGCAGGACTTGGTGACAGGGAAGATGATTGGGATTGGTTTAGCTTCTGACGGGCTCTATCGTTTACCTATGCGTGCTGCTCAGGCTCTCATGACGGCAGTCAGCCAAGCCACGAAGAATAGAGAGGACTCCCTTCAGTTGCTTCTGCGTTGGCATGAGCGTCTTGGACACCTGCCTTTTGGCCTTCTTAGACAGTTATTTCCTGATCTATGTTCCAGGTTAGATATGACTATGGTGTCTTGTGATGTCTGTCACCTAGCCAAACATGTTAGGGCTTCATACCCTTTGTCTAGCCATCGGTCTAATGAGGTATTTGCCATGATTCATTCTGATGTGTGGGGGCCGGCAGGGATTCCTTCTTGTCATGGTTTTCAATACTTTATCACCTTTATCGATGATTGTTCTCGTAACACTATTGTCTACTTGCTGAAAGACCGTAGTGAAGTTCCTACTGTCATAGAGACTTTCATTGCTTATGTGGAAACTCAATATGGAGCATCTGTTAAGACATTTCGATCTGACAATGCTCGAGAGTATATGTGCCAGTCTGTTGATAGTTTCTTTCGAAAAAAAGGAATTGTTAATGAGACTTCCAGTAGTTATACCCCTCCTCAAAATGGAGTTGCTGAACGAAAAAATCGTCAGTTATTGAATATGACTCGGGCTCTTCTTTTTCAAGGTCATGTTACAAAAAGGTATTGGGGGGATGCTGTGTTGACCAGTGCGTATCTTATAAACTGTTTGCCTAGGAGTGTGTTGAATGGGCAGACGCCTCACTCTATGTTACCGGGGAGTCGTGAACCTTTTTCTCTTCCACCCAGAGTTTTTGGTTGTGTTTGCTTTATTCACAATCATAGTCCTCACATTAAAAAGCTTGATCCAAGGTCTATTAAGGGCATTTTTTTAGGGTATTCTCCCACTCAAAAAGGGTACAAGTGTCGAGAGTCGAGACCCTTCCACTGGTCGAGCCTATGTTACCAAAGATGTCACTTTCCTTGAACATGTTTCCTATTTTGGTGAGAATTCTCTTCAGGGGGAGTATTCTATGTCACAGGAAGAATATTCTCTGAGTCAGAAAATTCAGTTTACAGATTTTTTGGACTACAGGGGTGAATCCGTTGGTCCATCTATTGAGGTGCATGAACATGAGAAAAATGGAGAGTGTTCCACTGAGGCAGTTGGTCCATCTATTGAGGTGCATGAACAGGAGAAAAATGGAGAGTGTTCCACTGAGGCAGAAGAGAAATGCAATCGTCTATTTGGGCAAGTTTACTCTAGGCGAAGAATTTGTAAGATGAGATGACAGGTGGTGAGAATTCTACTCCCAATCCAATTAGTCCTTCCCTGGATGACCCAAGTCGTGCGCTGAAGCAACCTGTTGAAGAAGAGATTCAGACTGTTGCTGCAAGTGAAGAGCTTCCCATCGCCCTGCGAAAGGGTGTCAGGTCATGTACCAAACATCCTAGTGGTAACCTGAGCAAGGACTACAAATGCTTTGTATCTTCTCTTTCTTTGGCTATGATTCCCAGGAATGTTGCTGAGGCTCAGAGTGATCCCAAGTGGACTTATGCAATGCAAGAAGAGATGGAAGCCTTGCGAAGAAACATGACATGGGAAGTTGTAAAGATTCTTGAGGCGACTCACTTGGTTGGATCTAAGTGGGTCTACACCATCAAGTACAAACCAGATGGAAGTGTTGAAAGATACAAAGCTCGTCTTGTGGCCAAAGGGTTTAGCCATAAATATGAGATTGATTACTTGGAGACCATTGCTCCTGTTGCGAAAATGAAGACAGTGAGAGTTGTTATATCTCTTGCTGTGATGAAGGAGTGGAAGATGTATCAACTTGATGTTAAGAATGCCTTTCTCAATGGTGATCTTGAAGAAGAAGTGTACATGCGTATGCCTCCAAGATATGAAGAACCAAAGAAATGTTGTAAGCTGAAAAAGGCCTTATATGGCCTTAAGCAGTCTCCCAGAGCGTGGTTCGAACGACTGAGACGTGTGATGCAACATCATGGGTACAATCAAGGGAATGGAGACCACACTCTATTTGTGAAGAAGAAGGAGGGCAGAGTCACTCTCTTACTTGTTTATGTGGATGACATGATTGTCACAGGGAATGATGAAGAGGAAATCATAAAGTTAAAAGGGTTACTTGCTACGAAATTTGATCTCAAGGATCTTGGCAAGCTGAGATATTTTCTTAGTATTGAGATTGCTAGGTCTAGCACTGGCCTTGTGCTAAATCAAAGGAAATACACATTAGACCTGTTGGAAGAGACTGGTAAATTAGGGTGTAGACCTGCTTCTACCCCTCTTGACATTGGGCACAAATTGAGTCTTAGAGATGGAGAGTTGCTTTGTGAAGAAGCTAAAGGAAGATATCAACGTCTGGTTGGGAAGTTGATTTATCTTACCCTCACTAGACCAGACATCACATTTGCAGTAAGTGTATTGAGTCAATTCATGCATGCACCTACTGACGCTCATCTGAAAGCTGTGGACAGAGTGTTATGTTACTTGAAGAGAAATCTTGGCAAGGGACTCTTGTACGTAAAACAAGAGACTGTAGAGATCGAGGGGTATTTCGATGCAGACTGGGCAGGTTGTACTGATACCAGACGGTCTACTACAGGGTATTGTGTCTACCTGGGAGGAAACCTTGTCGTATGGAGGAGCAAGAGGCAGGATGTATGTTCTCGATCTAGTGCAGAGGCAGAATATAGAGTTGTTGCTATGGGAGTATCAGAGTTACTATGGTTGAAAATATTGCTGACTGATATTTGGATTGAAATTGAAGGACCTATGAAGATGTACTGTGATAACAAGTCTGCAATCAATTTAGCCAACAATCCTGTTTTACACGACAGAACAAAGCATGTTGAGATTGATCATCACTTCATTCGTGAAAGGATTGATGCTAAAGAGTTAGTCCTTCCCTACATGAAGTCTGAAGACCAAACTGCCGATGTTCTGACGAAGGCTCTTTCATCGACTCCGTTTGAAAGGAATGTATCCAAGTTGAGTATGTTTGATATGTATGCCCAACTTGAGGGGGAGTGTTGAAGTATATTAGACGAGTCGGGGGACCGGGTCTGGATCCATACCCGATCCATCTTGTAGCCTTGTTGGGCATTACTTAAGCTGTGTAACTCTAATCCTTATTGTGTGAATGAAAATCTAAGGAGAGAGAGAGTCTGGCGGCTAGTGGGCACCGGCTCCTCCTCATTCATGGTTTTTTCCCTCTTGTTGAGGGTTTTCTACGTTACATCGTGATCGTTGTTTCTCTTCCTCTTCTTGTTCGTGTTTCTACATAGGCAAATTATTGCAGTGCAGGTTTAAGTGTCAATTGCTTTTCTACACTTGCTTGACATTTTCTTGAATCTAGTGATCTGTCTGGTGGTGAGTTTCAGAAACTGGAGAGGTTGGATCTTAAGAATCCTAAGAAGTGGTAGGAATGTAGGAGCAAGGAATTCTCTCGTTTTCTTGTGAAGAGATTTCATTTCTTTAGCCAACTGTAATCTACCTGTAGATGTCCTATCTTTCCTTATGAAACCATAGGCTGCTATCTGGGAAGCATTACTTGTGTTTGTGGACTTGTTGAATTGGGACTCTTTCTTTCTCTTTGTGAATTTGTTTTTGTATTTTAGCTTTTAGTTATATAAATTATTGATCACATTACTAAAAAGGAAGAGCACAAGTTACCTATTTTTTTTTTCCTTTTGCTTTTAAAGGAGAGCAAAGAAACCGTATGCAGTTGGACTGGGCAGTACGTTCCAAGCTCATAAATGGCATAGCACGAGGGCTTTTATATCTTCATGAAGATTCTCGGCTAAAAATTGTTCACAGGGATCTGAAAGCAAGCAATATTTTATTAGATGAAGACATGAACCCCAAGATCTCAGACCTTGGCACTGCAAAGATCTTTGACACATGCCAAACACAAGCTGAAACATTTGAGATTATTGGGACTCGGTAAGTTGGTTGCTGCTTGTCGCACTTCATAAACTTGCCTTTGCAAAAAATGAAAATCATGTACCAATATCAAGTGTCAGTGCATCTGATTAGTGCAAATTTATTGGCAGCTTCTTCCTGAAACCATATTAGTTCAGTGATGTCTACAGTTGAGTGGAATTTATCAAACAGATTAGGCCAGTGATTGCTATTAACTTGTCCCGTAACGTATGTTAGCTGGTTAATCTTGATCATGGAAGTCTGAATGCCTCCACTTTGTTCAGTCAGTTCCAACTAGAGGTGTGCATCGGGCCCGGGCCCTGGTTTGGGTTTCTCCCATCGGGCCGGCCTGGGCCCGGACTTGGGTTTCGGACATCGGGAGAACTTTCACATGCAATTAACAATTAAGAAAAGTGTCAACATCTAAACATTCTAATAAGTTTTATTTTTAACAGTTTTTTGCTTTTTCAAATTTTTCTCCAGTGGATATATTGCACCGGAATATTTTTTTGAAGGAAAGGTATGAGTAAAGCTAGATGTTTTCAGCTTTGGTGTTTTGCTGCTGGAGATCTTAAGTGGGAAAAGCAATTGCTCCTTTAATCATCAGGAGACAGATGAGAATCTACTAAATTATGTAAGTGATAACATTGTTCTTGTGCTTCTGCAATTTAGTAGTTAAACTTCATCCTACTGGTTTGTGTTTAAACAGCAATATCTGGGTAACCTGATGTCTAAGCCATTTCCAAGCAAAGAGCATGTTCAGTATGATATGAAGAATGTAGATGTAATTAAGGCATCGCTTGTCTTTCTTTCTTTCTTTCTTTTTTTTTTCCCCTTTTTCTTTTGAGTTTCCAAGCCTAATAAAAACACCCAGCCATTCATAGTAAACAATAAAATAAATGTCATTTTTCAGGCATGGAGACTTTGGATGGAGAACAAGGCTCTGCAAGTTGTGGATCGAACATTGGTTGGAACATGTGACAACAAGATATTAAGATGCATCCATATTGGCTTGCTATGTGTCCAAGAAGATGCATCAAGCAGGCCAAAAATGTCCAAGGTTGTTGCGATGCTTGAAAACAGCTCCTTGATTCTTCCGTCCATTTTGCCTCCTGCCCCTTCCATCTGTAAAATCAGGAACATTTCTTTGGGTCCACAAACCAGCTCAACCATATCAGGGACTGGTTCAGAGTTTGGTTCATCTACTTAGCGAAACTTTGAACTCATGACAGGAGGAAGTAGTAGAGACTGTAATTTGTTCCCTGCCCTTCAGGTTATGGTTTGTTCTTCTGGTGTATGAGCTGTGAACGTGTTGATTAGTTTACTGCCGTCCCGTTCGCTGTTGGTAATACTTAGTGGCGTGTGGAGATGCCTCTATATACACATAAGTTGTGATATGATGTACAATACAATGGTTAAGTTCATATTCCTCTGATGATGAGATCAATGTGTACTTCCTTCTTCTCAAGGATAAACTACTTTCTCGTTTGTGTCATCTCAATGTAATCTTCCTATAGTTGTTAAGACCATAGATAAATGATCTCAAGAAATTGCAGAGTGCATATTTATTTGTGTAGGACTGTGTTTATGAACTTTGATGACCATCTTTATGTAGAGAACTGAAAAAATTGGGTCACTTGTGGCTAGGGCTGTACACGAATTGAGCTGGCCGAGCTCCACGCAACTCGTATGTTGCTCGGCTTGAGCTCAAGTTAAGCTGTAGAATATCAGCGCAAACTAGACTCGGTGGCTTAAGTGCTGGTTCAAGCTTGAGCTCGACCTGTTTAAGCTCATTTACCAACTCTTTGTTTGACTTTATTACTTTTCTTGCTTTTATGTTTGAAAATTATAAAATAAAAAATAACTTAGATTAACCAAGTTTACTACAGTTTAATTGAGTTGAGTTAATGTAACTGAAGCTCTATTTGTTTATAATCGAGTCACGTTTATCCAAGCGAGTTCAAGTTAAGCTCGAGTTGGCTCCACTCATTGGACAGCCTTACACATGGCAGAGTTTACTGCAATTTGGAATGGCTGAGGAGCTATTAGTGCCAACAATCTTAACTGATTTTCCGAAACAGATGACTACCAAATACCACTTGTTGGATGAACATTAACTTGGAAAATATTTTCAGCTGGTGCCAAAATGAAAAAAGAATATTGGAAGGGAGGACGTCTTATAAGGGATACCATGTACCTTTATATATCAGACTTCTTTCTGTGAACAATTGAATTTTGAGAGGTTGCTCGAAACTGAAAACAATAAAAGAATACTGAGAAGTTGTATATAAGGGAATCTTTGTCCAACTGGGTATGTGGTAAGGAAGATGGCAGTGGCGGCTCTCACAAACAAAAGAGAGAGAGAGAGAGAGAGAGAGAGAGAGAGAGAGAGGGGGNATGAAGGATCAGAGGAGAGCGCTGCGTTGCTTCCTGTGCTGCTTCCTGTGCTTCGATCTCCCGAGGACCTTATCAATCGGATGTTTTGCTAGCTCGACTGCGTTAATTTCCTCCATTGCTCCCTCGTTCACAAGTACCACAATGCTTTGTGGGGCTTTTTATGCGTTACTGTCAGTTTTTGATATATCAGTCTCGATATTCACAGCAAATCTTGCAGAAAATAAGGAAGAAGACAAGAGGTGAGAAGGGAGATGACTGCCACTCAACTCTAAACTTTATTATTGCACGTTAAATATAATGCCATAATAACGAACAAAAAAGGTACACCAAATTACATTAATGAAACATAAAGGCACATGAGACAATGCCTCTTTTTGACGGGTTTTGTTGTGGACCAAGATCCAAACCTGTCTAGTCAAACCCTTTGTAACCAAATCAACAACTTGATTATCTGTTTTGAACGTAACATGACTCAATCTCGTTGTTTTCAAACTTTGACGGATGAATTGTTGATCAATCTCAATGTGTTTCGTCCTACTATGAAAAATGATATTAAAAGCTATGCTGATGGCACTTTGATTGTCACACAATAAGGAGGATCAAATAATAGGCTCTCCTAATTCGCCTAGTAAATTTCTCACCCATGTAGCTTCGACGGTTCCTGCTGCCATAGACTTATATTCAATTTTCATACTAGATCGGCTATGGCCTTTTGTTTCTGACTACTCCAAATAACAAAATTTCTTCCAATAAAAACACAATAGTTTGAAACTGATCTCCTCTAATTTGCCTTCTCAGTTTGCATCTATGCAAGTAATTAGCTCATGCCTTTTAAAAAATGAATCACTCTTCCAACCAACAAGACTCGTATGACCGTTTCTTGGAGCAGCATAAATTGTGACACTTGATTCAAACAATATACAATATCTCGCAGTGAAAGTAAGATATTGTAACATGCTAACAATGTTGTGATACCTTGTTGGATCATGATATAGATTCTCTTCCTATGAGCTCAACTTTTGATTTAATACACTAAGAGTACTAACAAGTCAATGAAATATGTCATGCTTAGGGATGTCAATGGATCATATTCGGATACGATATATCCTTAATTATATCTGTTCTTTTTTATATTTATATATTTGGATTCAAATTCAGAATAAAATTCGAATAAAGAAAAATCATATTTGAATCCAAGTCCAAAATCTTATTTTATAATCCGAATCCGATCCGATTTTTATATTTATATCCGAATCTGAATTTTGAACTGGATTTTGCCAAATTTCAAAATTTAATGGCATTAAATACAAGATATTTGTTTAAAACTGAATCTGATCCGAATCTGTATCCAAATTCGATCAGATATTTATTTATATCTAAATCCAAATCCAATCGGATGCCATTTATTAAATCTGAATCCGATATGATTCCTTCGGATCGAATCGGTTGGATATCTGATCGAATCTGAATCAACTAGTTAATCTTATATTAGATAACGGGAAAAATCTGTGGGATGTCATGAACTTGGTGAATGGTTTCATTTCAACTAAAAAGTAAAAGCAAAAGATTTAAAACCCTTTATTTTACCATCTGTGATTTTGGAAATTAATGTATGTTCAATTCATTTCCAGAATTATGGCCTTGGGCATGCAGTAATAGAAATGTTAATAGATCGGATTCAAATTGGATATACCATTAACTATATCCATGTTTCAGATATTCAAAGATAGTATTGGAATGTGAACAAAGAAAGTCATACCTGAATATGAAATCTGATTTCACAATCCCATTATAATTCTTACATCCTTATCTGAATCTGAATCCAATTTTTGAAACGAATCTTGCTGATTTTCTTAATGTAAGAGCATTGGATATAGAAAATTTATTTAGTATCAAATCCATTCAAAATCTTCATCCAAATCTGATCGGATATTTATATATATCTGAATCTGATTGGATATGTTTATCTGAATTCGATCTGATGTCATTTCTTAAATCCGAATCCGATCCAATTTCCTAATTGAATATTATTTTTTTTTCATGTTCCGATTCTGATTTTTGTATAGAGCGGTTCAGTCAAATATCTGTTCCAAATTGGACATATTGACATCCATGTACAGTGTACCTTCGCCTCATGTACTGGAAACATAAAAGCTATACCAATATTGTACGTGGGTCTAGTTTCTAATATTGCAGAAAACCAAAGTGCAGAGTGCATAATATACATGCTGACTATAGCCTTGTATCCAAATTGCCAAAGAAAAGGACTTCGCTGGTGAGGATGGTGCGACACCCACTAGATCGAGTGATCAGCATCTATGAGTTGTCCACTGTAAGTGCTGCTAGATATCTGCTTTATCCTAACATGACATCAGCCACAGAAGCGGCAGAAAGGCAATGCTCTGAGCGGCCTCATGCTGCGTGTCACGTGCATATGTGGCCCTTTAAGCATTTGATGCCAAGGTTGGCGGTGGAGCTTTTTGTAAGAGTAAGCTCGATTTTGGTAAAATGTTCGCTAATATTGATGAATTTTACAGTTAATTTGCTCCCTAATGATTAGGAATGTACAACAAGCGAGGGCAACCTCGAGCTCGGCCAGCTCCGTTTGAGTCACATATTACTCTGTTTGATTTTGAGTCGAGCTTTATGAGGTGAGCTCAAACTCGAATCTGTAAACTGAGTCCATGCACTCTCAAGCTTGACCCGTTTAAACTCTTGTCACTTGATTCATACATTAAAAATGAAAAAACACAAAAAATGTGTTAAAATTCACCAAAAATTACTATCATGCTCCTGAAGATTAAAAAACAGAAAAGAAACTAGCTGAGTTTAGACAAGTCAGAGCTCGTGTAACTCGAACTCAGCTAGTTTTTAACTTAAGATTGACCTTGATTCTTACACGGGCAAGTTTGGGTCGAGTCCAAGTATTCTAGACTAATTGTACATTATCCTACTCATGATGCATTTTCTGTATATACTTCATAATCAAAAAAATTTGCAACTGTTCTGAAACGTTTGGTAGTATACATGGAAGCCTATGATTGACTTTGAAGAGTTCAGTAGTGGACTTTTGATGATTAAATTTTTTACGAATGCAAGGAAGAGGGAGAGAGAGAGAGAGAGAGACGTTGCTTTGTACTACTGAAGAAAAATTCAAGTGTCGTAAGTTAAAATTGATTGCTATTGGTTATATTCCTTAATTGCAAAAAATTGGCAGAAGAAGCATTTTATTTTTTTCACCGTTTTAATTACTATGTTTCATAGTTAGACTTTTAGTTTTTCAAAATTTTATGGAGCAACTATAACATTGATTGGGGGGAACCATTTGTAAATAAATTTTGAGGCCATAAGTTATTCTTTACAATAAAATTTAGTTCACGCCGAATGATTTCGCAAAACATTAACTGCTTTCCTTAGTTGTGGGTTTACGCTTGAAAGGAATTTGTAAGTCACACTACATAAATGTAGTTGTCCATCTTACCATAAACAACTACAATCGGTTCCTGCAGTTGTGAACTTTGCATGATTTTCTAAGTGTGGTTATTAGGCTCCTGAGTATCATTATCTTCAAACTATAATATCAATTAGCGATCAAACATTTTTTTTCCATGGAAGTAGAGATGTACAACGAGCAAGCTGAACTCGAGATCCAGCTGAGCTTTATAACGTGACAATCTCGTGCTTAACTCAGTAAATCTAGTCCGAGCTCACACTCAACTTGTTTAAGCTCGTCACTTGATTCATATATTCCTTCCTTTAAATGAAATGAAAACCACAAAAAAGTTGCTAAAATTCAATGGAAATTACTTACATGCCCTAAAGATTAACAAATAGGGAAGACATGAGCTGAGTTGAGGTCATGTAACTCGAAACTCGACTTGTTTATAACTCAAGTTTTAACCCATGCTCGAGCTCGAATTATTTGTTAAATGAGTCAAGCCCGAGTTGGCTTGACTCATTGTACACCCCTACATGGAAGACATTATTTGAGTACACATTTTAAATATAGTCCTCTTTAAATGAGCCGAGCTCGAGTCAAGCCCGCGTTGGCTTGACTCACTGTACATCCCTACATGGAAGACACTATTTGAATACATGATTTACATATAGTGTTCCATTTGGCATAATTTAATTTTTTGTGCACAGGGATGGTAGGAGAAACCAAAGCATGATGAGCGAAGAGATAGACCCATAAAACATAAACCAAATTGCTTTGCCATTACATGATTTCGCCAATGATCCTCTTGTCCATGAGCTGGTTCATAACACTGTAACTTTGCAGGTATACCCATTCATTCTTCATATATTATACATATTAATGAAGTGATTCTACTCTATATCTGTGTCACTAGTTCACTTTACTGAAGAAGCAGAGGCTGTTTTGCGGCCAGTTTCTATTTTAGTTCCCCAGAGCATCAACTTTCTATGCTGCAAAAGGGGAGTCATGGCGTATAAGTTGAAATGCTGTAGGGTGACACCTTGAAGCACCGAAAGCAAGCGTTGTACCACTGATTAAGAATAAAAGCACTTCATTTAAGGCCTCAACTTCTAGACATTATCTCAAAGAAGCCCTTTTCTTGAATTTCTTTTTATACATGTCTCCATCCAAACATAAAGTAATCTGGGAAGGGATTATAGGTCCACCATGATAAACATGCTTGCTAAGTTTCTCGCCCAAAGATTAACTTTTTGGGCATAAAATCTAAAACCAAGTACTACTTTTCTTGATATAACTACAGAAAATTCACTTGAGCTTTTTTATTTGTTTGTTTATTACATTAAGTAGCAGGATTGACAGATAATTCATGTTTACAAGAGTCACATGCAATTCGCCACTGCATAAGAATGCACCCCTCACTCGGCAATTATGTTCTAGATGTTGCAAAGGTAAGCATTAATGAGACAAAATCACAGTTCATTGTTTATGAGATCATTACACATAATTTCTTACCTTGGTATTCATTAATTCCAAAATATTAGACCCCAGCTGCACCGCGTTATGCCAAAAGAGGTGAACCTTGATATTCATTAATTCCTTACCATTTGAACAACTGAAAACAAGTCTTTAATTATTCTAATCGTTTAGTCAGGTGGATGAACATTCATGGGTATGGATATTTGGATGTCAATATATACAGTTTGGATCGAACATCCGATGGAACAGTTACAGAAAAATCAGATATGGAAACAAATTTGATATCTGATAAAATAATCTGATCGGATCGAACTTAAGAAATGACATTGGTTCAGATCCAGATTCAGGTGTACATAAATATTTGATTGGGTTCGGATTTGGATCCCATTTAGTTTTAAGTAAATCTTCTATTTCCCATGTTCTTACATTTTGAAAATTGATCAGATTTGGTTCAAAATTTGGATTCGATTTTTTAACTTGGATTTTAGATTCTGATTTGAATATGACCTTTTCTCATCCATATGAATATCCAAAAAAGCATGTACTATTAAGAGTATACGATATTCTAATCCAATCCATGGATATCCCTACAAGGATGGTGAGCACATGTTAAGAACTCAATGTGAAAGATGCCTGGTTGAAGTCGCTAGATCAAGTCTTCAATTATTTCTTATTGAAGGGTTCCTTGGTATGAGAAAAATAAGAAGAAGAAAAAAAACTTATTGTAACTAAAAGTTTCAGAAGCCGTTGGACAAAATGTTCTTTTTTGGCCTCACTAAGAAACATCGGGAGTCAATGGAAATGTTTGCACACAGTATTGAAGCTGAGCTACAATCACTCTCACCAGCATCTCAAGCTAACGATGCAGCAGGCAATGACACACGTACAATAGTTAGTAAGTAATATACATGTTTGAAAGAAGTAAAGATATTTTATGAATTACATGCTATATGTAGAAGCTATGGTAACAAATTGTCTCTTTCTAATACATCCATCACACAACATAAACTATGTACCAAAAAAAGGGAATTGAGGAAATTTGCAGAATCACCCCCAACTCCATCATTACTATAACCCAGCACCTCACTCTATATGATCATCGTCAACCATTTTTCATGCATTTGAACCTCTCTCACTCTCTGTCTCTACATGTACGTGAGGGTATGCATTGGGAAGAGCATTGAACAAACAATTTTGACATTGAGACTGCCCTCACGCATTTTCAAGCTATGAAAAAAAAGACGAGTTTCTTAGGCCCTCATACTTGGGGAACCTTACGGAAAACTAGGTATATGATTGAGTGAGATTTAAAAGCTGAATTTTATGCTTGTGATTTTTGATACAGAAATACTCTCCACCTACTGATGTTGAGATTGAAAAGTTAATTCTCCAACAGGTAAAATATATATGCCAGCAAATTAGATAATAAGCTTTATTTTGTTTAAGCTACATAAGAATTGCTATTTGTAGGCTAACAAAGTTTCCTCCTTATTGTGTTCTAGAATGTCTTTACCCCAGAATTTCGACAAGAGTTTCTCTTAGGGAATCCCAAAATGTCAAATGGAAATGTAAGTATGTGTGTTTGTGTAGTTTAAGCTAGAATTTCAAATAAGGTGTGTTCGAATCCTTGATTGCTTTGGCTCTCAAATCCAAGGTTGATCTGAAATCCCATTTGTGTGAGGCCCATGGAGTAAACGAACATTAGATTTCATATCTACAGAAAAATAAGGACATTGTATCCTCAATATGTGGTCGAAACCACAGATTCAAGATCCTTAGTGATCTCAAATCACCTCGAAAATTAGTTTGTAGGCAAACGAAGCATGTTAAACAACATCTCAATTGTACAATTTTTTTGTATGTACTAAGCTAAATGTGTTTTATAATATGTAGCAGAAGACCGTTGAATACTTAATGGAGGGTTATGATGCATGCTCACTCAGATCATGAGAACTTTGGACTTTTGAGTTTACACATTTTTTCAAAGAAGTTTATCCTATCAAATTCTCAAAGAAGGTAACCATGCATGGCAGGCTTTTGCAGTTAAAGGCAAAATCAACTTGTAAACTCTCATGGAATGATCAGTATAAACTCATAGGTGAAGACTCTTTAGGGGCCGTTTGGGAACAGTAGCATTACTGGTAATGTCCCAATGCACCTAACCAAAAAATTGGTTAGATTAATTGGGCAATTTAAAATGTGTTTTACGAATTTGCCCTAGTTTTTGAGGCAGATTTATAAAACCATAACAATGTGTTACTGATGCCAAACAACCCCCTAATCTCAAAACATTATGTAGCAACCCATTACGTATGTGTAAGAATATTAACTAGGGAACAGTAATTGTATAGAATAAGTAAGGGCTCATTGTACAAACACCTTCAAGTTTATTTATGGCACTCTTTTAATGTATTATTGATGCCAAACAGTCATTTAATGTATACAACTAAATCAGTATTATATCGGGCAGCTACAAGGGACTTCAATGTATTATTGATGCCAAACAGTTCCTTAGTTTATATAACTACATCATTACTTTGGGCTGCTATTGCTTGCCTTTGCAAAAGAACTAGCCATGCACTATAGTCCACCTTTTACCCATCTTTAGTATGTAATTCTTCAATTTTTTTTAATATTTGGCCTAAGAATTTCTCATAGCTCCAAAAGGTATTTCAAAATTCAAATAACCATGAAACAATGATCTAGAAATTGTAGAAAAACATTTGAAAACTGATTTCTAAAGTTTTCGTAATTGCACTTAAACAACATTGTTGTGCAAGAATTAACTGCATTGTACCTCATAGGACCTTGCTTGATAGAATTTTAAAAGATCATCACACAAGTTACATTTCGTTCCATATGTTTTCACTTAACTAATTTTTTCATAAATCATAAAAAAATTGGGAAAAATATAAATAATCACCAACCCTTTTTACAATTATGTGCCTAATATTTAGCAATTCATATTGTTGGCTTTGAGAATAAGGTTTTCCTTTTTCACCATTGTTTCAATCTGATGATTGTGCATCCTGTGTTTTGAGCCAATAACAGAGTTTGCTCAAATTCTTCTCATTATGCTTTCACATGGAACTCCTTTTTTTTTTAGATTTGTCATCACAAACATGTATTTTATAGAGGGCTTCTTTAAGGTTCTCTAGTTTTTTCTTTTTCTTTTTTTGGCAGGGAACGGGGGATACCCTCAAGAGGCTTAAAGCCTCTCTTATTTCCCCCTGCCCTATATGTTTAGGGCTATTTCAGAACTTAAGTGGGAAGTGGAGCACCTGTTAACTAGAGAGTCGTGTATCCACCATTTGCAATTTAAAGGAGTAGCACCCATAGGAATTGAACTTTCGACCAGACATTTGTTAGTATGTAAGTCTGACTACTTACACTGTGCCCTCGGGACCTAAGTTTCTTTTTGGGGACCAAAGACTTTGTAATTTGTACTTGAGCTAGCCTGAATGTGAAATCTACTTGACAATGCGATAATTATGATGGATGTGTTTTCCAATTGTCAACTTTAAAAATGCATCTAAAATAGCTCCATGGAGTTCATCATAGATTGGACTAGCAGCTAGCATTCAGTTAAATCTCCACCAGCATCAACCCCATGTGCAAACTAAAACGATCCCTAAACTCTAGGGAAATGGAAATTTGGTTTGGGGGATGGGAGGCCTGCCAATTCTTCCCTTTTAAGAACATATGTCTTTACATCCACTTTATCCAAAAGATCATCAATTTCTTATCAACATTAGTTTATCCATATGAGTCACTAACTAGAAAAATATTAACAAAATTGAGAAATATTGAGTGGGTCATTTTTTTGTGAATTTGGGGCCCTTACAGTCAAATCATATATATGTTGTGTTATCTCTTCATTCACCTCTCCAATTTCATTCTTCTTTTGTTAGATTCATTTGTTATGTTGGTTGGCAAATTATTGTATTTATACTTTGTCAAGGCCTTCCTCGTGATCAACTTCCCAACTTAATTAGACAATAAGAATGATTATACGTACATATATGCACTTCCATTATTAATTTTGAGTTTCAAATGGCTGGGGAATCCACCATCTTGATGTTGAGGAAATGAAAATTCCAAGAACTATGTTCTTGCTCCCCTACACTTTCACGAATGTTGAACCAACAAATTGTCACTTTATCACAATAAAGCTTATATGGCTTGGGGATGAGATATAAGTTATGGGCCTAACTGGCTAGCAATTTCAACTAGAGGCTTCCATGGCTGACTGGGCATGACTAACAAAAAATCACTAATGATGCTCGAATGAAAAATGTCTATCAGTGTTGACCAAGCATCATTGACAGAAAATCATTGATGTTGCTCAACCACCAATCAAGATAGTCTTCGACTATACTAGTTATTGATGCAATTATCATCACTTATTCCAATTCAATGATGATGGTTTCATCATCACAAATACGGGTGTATATTTCAAAGAATTACCAGTGCTACTTTCATTGACGATCCCAAGCATTAATGCTGAATTACGATCGAAAAATTCCATTAGTGATGATTTTTCAATGCCACACATTTCACATGTTTCTTGTAGTGACTAGGTAATTGAGGTTTTCATCGTGACTAAAAGTTCAACAACATATATTCAACCTTTTGCATTTGTTGTTTGATTTTGTAGGCACGCAAACAAATCCAAAATAGTGTCATTCAACAGATATTATTGTTTAACAATCTTCACATAGAGCTTCACAAACATGCTGAGGCCATCTTCAAATGGCAGCAAGAATGTTTCAAGCAAAGACATAGCAAAGTGGTATGCATCCTCTAGTCTTGCGATTTGCAAAATCAAGAAATATATTATGTTTGACCTGTTTTTCATTGAATTGTTCATTTGCTTGAATCTTTGGTTGTATGGGGTTTCCCACTGCCTGGCAGAAGGCCAAAACCCTTCATCCAATTCCTTGTCCCCCAAAGGTACATGGCCTGTTTTGCCCCCTATTTTTTTTAGCCATTTATACGACATAATTCTTTACGTACTTCAGTTAAGTTCAACAAAATGCATAACATGGCATGTAGAATTGTATTCATGGGTATATCATGGGATTCACTATGTTTTCTCAAAGCAAGTGAGGAAATTACAATTGAATCTACACAAACTCATTTACCACTTGTGAGATCTTGCTCCAAAGAAGAGGTAGAATGATTATACTGCAAGGAGTGGACAATTGAGACTGTTAACAAACTCAAGCTACTCAAGCAGTGGTGGAGTAAGAAATTTCTAGATACTGGGCACTTTTATTGTAAGTTTCAAACTTTAAGGAGCACTCAAATGTTAAAGAATAGTACCAAAGAATGAAGTATCAATAGGTAAAGAAAACTAATTTTATGGGCAGGTGTGGCCAATTGACCGCAACAGCCATAACATAGCATCCTAATGTACTAAAGTGAAGCCACGTAGCATAAGCAGCTGGTTGTCTAAAAAGGTTACTCTTTCTGCCAAAAGTGCATCTATCGTCTTACTGATTGGTACAGGTGAGCCAAAAGGTTAGTAGCATAGGCATCTGGTTGTCTAAAAAGGTTACTCTTTCTGCCATAGTACTTCTGTGCATTCTTGCTCTCCTCTTAAATGCACAACGGGGACCTGCAAAGCTCAAGGATAATTAATCATCCTTCTATTTCAGATGCTAAAGGCCATAAGTTTGCTGCTATATACTTTTGGCTCTTTACAATGCTTAAGATGATTAGGTCTAATGACCAGCATTGGAACCTGAGTTTTGGTTATGAACCTTTTGACATATAATGTTCAATAAATTTTGAATTTGAAAGTAGGCATAAGGAAGTCCCCAAGGGGGGCGGCGTAAACATTGATGAACTTTGCTGTTCTTGTAGAATTTCAGTTTTCACTTTGAACATTCAAAATTCCCTCCTTTTATTAGAAATGTTGAAGCAAGAAAATATAAAAAATTTGGTAGCGCAACAGGAAATGGCAATAGAAGGAAAAATATGTACAATAACTTTGATCCACATGGTTCTGTCTAAAATCTGGCAGATAAATCATCTCCTCACTGTCAATGAACCATCAACTTGGTTCGGCCACCCTTACAACAAACCTTCCTTAGCCCAGATCCCTTTGGGTTATGGACGATCTAAAACAGCCATAGGTTGTTATGGGCCTACCATTTGTCACTAGAAAACTGCTTCGACAAGAAATTCAAAGATAACAAGATGGCCAAGAATCTTTTGTTTGCATGTGCCTTTTCTATTCAATGAGAACAATTTCCTCCTTCCATTGCATGCCAAAAATAGGCTTTGTTTAACAAGATAAGGATGAAATTTTTTTAAGAAAATCTCTATGAGAAGTTAGTCAGCTCTTGTTATAACTACAAACAAGGTAATGACTGGAGGCAACTACTAATGAGAGGATAGTATTGGAAAAATGCCATAGGCATATAGGACCTGCATACGAAAGCTTCAATTATTTTTAGTTTTGAAGAACCTACAATTACTTTAATTCATTACATCTACTATTTGTTGTCAATAACAACTATATTTTTTTTCCACGTGGTCTAATCAACTGCACATACTTTTCATTTCTATATTCATTGAAAGTCACTATTACTCAAAAGATCAAATTGGATTCCTATGTTGCAAATATTTGTGTTGATTCAATTCAGTCAAGGTGATGAATCTGTTCTGTAGATTCACAAAACATCTTAAAATCATTAATTTTGTGTACCATACATAACACAGTGGACACTGAACGAATTATCTAACTGTTGATCCCTTCAAATATATATACCTAACATTTATTTATGTCTTTTTATTATAAACTGTAAAGGCATTGGTCATATATAGAGATATGAAGACTAAAAAATCAACTTAAGGGATTGGGAGAGAGGGGGAGAGAGAGAGAGAGGCATAGCTGGTCGGGCATTCAATCGGGGTAAAATCCCATCGGCATCCAGTTTGATTTGTGTGACCATTAGGTTCAAGGATTGTAAAATATGACAAGTGCGACATTCAAGTTCTTTGATATACCTAAGTCTACTCAGGTCCCAAAGTAGTCCTAGAACCTAAGAGGTAAGGGAAAAGGGTATGTTTTCAACCTCTTACCAATCGCCTAGATTGAGAAGGAAAAGAGAGATGATAATAAATGGAAAATGGAGAGAGAGAAATAATTTCAATATAAGAAAACTAAAATGCAACAGACAACTAAATTCTCTATTGTAAAAATGCATAAAAGTTAGTATGAGTGAATGTAAGCTGCCTAAATGGAGGACCCAAACTGCCCCCCCTCCTTCAAGGTTTCATATTTCATTGGGCTTGGTATGGAGACCGCTCATAATATCTACTGGAATAAATCTGGAGATACATATATAGCCTTTGAGGCACCAAAAGGGAATATGGTCAATTGCACCAAAAGGGTATTTGGTATTGAATACGTGTAAGCCAACTTATTTGTGCCCTCCTTCATTTTGTGTTAAAAATTGAAAATACCTTTTACTAAAGGGGGTTGGACCACTGCGTAAAATGTTGTTAATGATGGACATAGTAAAATAAATTCAGCCTCTTCTCAAGGACAGTTTAATGCTAATAGGTTTCCGGCCATTGATCCAAATAACATGAAAGCAGCGAACCCAAGCGCATAGAACGTGCCTGAGCTAAAGGAACAGAGAGATGTTAATGTAGTTACTGTGGCAAGGACTACCTTTCCTCCCTATTGCAAGAAACCTAAGGACAACTAAGTCCACAAAAGCCTGGTTCAGGAAGGGAAGAAGATGGATGAGATGTCTTTAAGCATTGCCCAAACGATGACTTTACCAGTCAAGATGAGAGGAAATACCTGGAATATTCAGAGTCTTGTTAGAAGGGCGGATACTATCTTACCTCCACAGCTAAAAACCTGAGCTGTATTTTCTTTTTTTATACTATACTATGCTAAATGAGAGTAATTATGGTCTTTGGACTCGTCTGAATAGCAACTATGCTTGGCTCTCAAATATTGGTTTTTTGATGTTAATCTTGCTGGAGTGATGTGTGGGTGGAATCTATTAGAGCTTCTAGTTTTCGTCGATGTTTTGGATGAAAGTTAAGACTGTAAGTTAAGACAAACCAATGTGTAGTTTTCAGTTGTTGGTGTTCAGTTTCAGCCGAATAAACTAATCAAGAGATAACAATTGCAAAATCTAGCTGCTGCAGTTTCTAACACTAATGGCCCATTGATTCTAATGGGAGATTTCAATGCAGTAAGCGATGAACCTTATAAAACAAGGTGCAATCCAGATCCTACTTCATGTAGACATTTCTCTACTTTGTTTAATGCTTAGTCTCTTGTTGTTGTAGAGGACCTAAAATTTCACTTTACTTGGTCTAATAATAGACAGGACATGGAAAAACAGGGCCTTGATGAATCTTAGATGGAGGAGATGACGTTTGATCTTCAAATTCTACCCCTCCCCTTTTTTCTCTCTTCTCCCCTCTCCTTTTCTCTCTCACTATCTCTCCATCTCTCTTTTTCTCTCTTTTGATATCTCTCCATCTCTCTTTTTCTCTCTTTTTCTCTCACTATCTGGGCGATCCAACCCCAAGTCTTTTGAGAATTAGGTGTATACGAGTCAGACCTTGAACTCTGCGAGACTTTCCAAAAACTGACTGATTCTTATAGGCAGAAAATGAACAGACTTCGTCAGTCGATCAACAATCACCGATATGGCATCATGTTGTCATCTAGTGCATGGCAAACTAACCATAAAATCCATCGTAATGTCTTCCCACTTTCACACTGGGATATCTATTCTTTGCAACAAACCTCCGGGTCGTTGATGCTTTGCTTTTACCTGTTGGCAAACTAAGCACTTTGCTACATATTCTACAATTTCACGCTTCATTCCAGGCCACCAAAAATTTCTCTTCATATCCTGAAACATCTTTATACTGCTAGGATGTATAGAAAACCTAGATTTGTGAGCTTCATCAAGCAACTGATGCTTCACCCTTTCATCCTTAGGAACCCACAATCTTTGTCGAAACCGCAATGAACCATCTTCATCTTGATGCCAAAGAGAATCGGTCTTCTGGCTTTCTTCCATGTTCTTAGCAAACTCTGAATCTTCCTTTTGCTTCATTACAAGTTCTTCCATCAAAGGACGTCGTATCAAGGCCATCATCGTTGCCTTGTTCTCATCGCAGAGGTAAAGTTGTCAAACTATCACATCTTGCAATAATGTCCAAGAACGGGTCAACATACTGCACATTGTTTCCTTAGCATGTCTGCTCAACGCATCTGCCACCACATTCGCCTTGCCTGGATGATATGATATGGTGAAATCATAATCCTTCAAGTATTCAATCCATCTTCTTTGCCTCAAGTTGAGATCCTTTTGGGAGAATATATACTTCAAGGACTTGTGATCTGTAAACACCTCAAATGTTGCACCATAGAGATAGCGTCTCCACATCTTCAATGCAAACACAACTGCTCCCAACTCTAAATCATGAGTGGGATAGTGTTGCTCATGTGTCTTCAACTGCCTTGATGCATAAGCCACTACACGGCCATGTTGCATCAATACACACCCAAAACCAATTCCCGATGCATCCGTGTACACTACAAAACCAGAATGACCTGATGGCAGCGTCAAAATAGGGGCAGAAGTAAGCTTGTCCTTCAGAGTTTGAAAACTCTTCTCACACTCTTCATTCCAAACAAACTTCACTCCTTTTCTCAGTAGCTTAGTCATGGGTGTAGCTATTTTCCAAAAGTCTTGTATGAACCTGCGATAGTATCCAGCCAATCCCAAAAAGCTTCTAACCTCAGTTACACTGCAAGGTGTCCTCCAGTCCTGTACAGCCGACACCTTAGCCGGATCGACGGATACTCCATCCTTCGAGATCACATGACCCAGAAAGTTTACCATCTCTAGCCAAAATTCACATTTTGAATATTTGGCGCTTGCGCAAAAGACCCAATACACCTCTCAAGTGATCTCTATGTGCTGCCTCATTCTCTGAGTACACCAAAAGATCATCAACAAACACAATAACAAGTCGATCTAAGAACTCTTGGAAAACCCGATTCATGAGGTCCATGAACGTTGCGGAAGCATTGGTCAACCCAAAAGGCATGACCCTGAATTCATAGTGCCCATATCTGGTTCGAAAACAGTCTTAGAAACATCTTCCTCCCGTATCAAGAGTTGATGGTACCTTGTCCTCAGATCGATCTTGGAGAAAACCTTAGCATTCTTAAGCTGGTCAAACAAGTCTTCCATTCTTGGAAGCGGATACTTATTCTTGATGGTGACTTGATTCAATATGCGATAATCGATGCACAAGTGCATTGTCCTATCTATCTTCTTCACAAACAATACAGGTGCTCCCCAATGTGACACACTAGGTCGGATGAAGCCATTGTCTAAGAGCTCCTGCAATTGCTTCTTCAACTCTTCTAACTCTGCTGGTGCCATACGGTAAGGTGCCTTAGAGATGGGAACTGTCCCTGGCAACAACTCTATCTTGAATTTCACTTCTCGTGTTGGAGGCAAACTTGACAGTTCCTCCAGGAACACATCGGGGTACTCACCCACAATGGCAACATCAAGTAACCTCACCGGTTCCGCCTCATTGGTCAACACGTTGACCAAGAAGGCAACACTTCCATTTTCTATCAACCGTCTAGCCTTCAATATATACACCATTATCTTGTCAGTTCGACTAGCTTTGCGAGCATGGAATTCCATTGGTTGCATCTCATCAGTCAACAACTGTATCTGCTTTTTCCTGTAATCTATATTGGCATAATGCGCATATAACCAATCCATACCCAAAATCACATCAAACTCACTGAGACTTATGATCACCAACTGCACAGGTAAGTGATGTTGATGGATCTCCACATCTACATCAAGTAGATACTCGCAACACGACTCTTGAGCATGCAAATGGCTAACAACTTTTAACACATACGACATCTTTCTAGCTGACACTTCTAGTGAAGTAGCAAATCGACTAGATATAAATGAATGAGTTGCACCTGCATCAAATAACACTCTAGCAATATGAGAACCAACAAGTAAAGTACCTTCAACAAGGTCGTGTGCCTGAAGTTCCTCCACAGTAGTAGCATAGACACGTCCAGTCGTCTATCGCACGCTTGAAGAACCGGCCTCAGGCTTCTTCAATTCTCTTTCTTTCTTTAACGGGCAATCCTTGATGAAGTGTCCCATACCTCCGTAGTGTAAACAAGCCCCAGTCACCCAGTAGCACAGCTTCCCGGGGTGCACACGAGAACAGATGGGGCACCTCGGTGAAGTCAGAGAGGCCACTCACCCCTGAGTGGTCTCACTGCGGCCTGGCCTGCTCTGCCTGAATGTTCTGTCATCACGCCTTTCATAAGGCCTTGCCTTGCCTGTAGGATGTTGGTGGTTGACTGGCATACGCCCACCCTGAGTGTGCTGAGAAGTTTTCTTTTAATGATCCCTCTAAGTCCTAGCCCAATCTTCTTCCATGCGTCTTGCCATAGTGACTGCCTCGTCCAAGTTGCGAGGTCTAGTTGACATAACCTTGTCTCGAAGTCCATCACACAACCCATATATAAACTTGTCGGCTCTGGCCTCATCGGTAGTGTAGAGGTGCGAGCAATATGCCTCCAAGTGTCGATACTTAGTAACATATTCCTCCAAGCTCAAATGGTTTTACTGCAAGTCAAGAAACTCTTGCATCTTCTTATTTCTGGCATGTGCTGGGAAGTATGTGCTGAAGAACGAAGCTCTAAACTGCCTCCAAGAGATCGACTGTTGGCCTACAAACCGGATCTCTTGAGTCGATTTCCACCATCTTTTGGCATCACCTTTAAGCATATACGAGTCATAGTTTACTTTGTTGCCTCCTAGTACCTCCAGAACCTCAAATATACACTCAACCTCTTCAATCCATTTTTCTGCCTTGTCTGGACTGCCATCTCCAGTAAAGACAGGCGGCTGCATCGACAAAAAATGCTTGAATGACACCGTTGTTGCCTTCTCCTTAGGTGGTGTGGTGGTATCTCCAGTAGGAGATGCTTGGCTCCTCTGGTTACCTGCCATCAATTGCACAAGTGAGGTCAATGTCTGCAATGTCATCAACAATATAGTCTGCTGATCCACAGGTGGAGTCTGTCTCGGTGGGGTTTGGGCCCCCACACTCGCCTGGGCATTCTGTTGCCCTGATGTGATGTCATCATGTGGGGTATGCGCGTCAGAATGAGCCGGACTTGGCTCCCTTTGTGCCTCAGTAGACGGCTCAACGCGCTTCTTACCCTTATGCTGATATTCCATTTGTACAAACAAGAACCTTTATTCTCAAATCACGTCTTAGACCAAACTCACAGATCAATTCACAACGTGCCTTAGCACAAAGTTCAAAGCATCGATTACATTAGGTACTCATACTTGAAAAATCAAAACTACAATAACAAACAATGCGTACCTAGGCAACATATGGCTTCACAAATAGGCTTTAACTCACATCCCTATTGGGGTTTGCCATAGCTCTGATACCAAAACTATCACCCCCCGTCCTTTTGACACTCAAATATTTTTTTTTTCAAAACATAAAGCATCGAGGTGTGTGTTCACACCCCACCCCTTTTGCAAAGGAGGTTGAAACGCGAGTCAGCAAAATTCTTTTAGAATTGGGGTTTTGAGGAAAATTTTCAAGAGAAAGGGATCCACCCGTCGGTACGAGGTCCAACCGTTCCTGCCGCCTTTAACAGGGGTAATTAGACCAAGGACTAAGAATCATTTGGATCATGTACGAGTTATTGATGCAAATCCTATATGCTTGTGCATTGAGGTTTTGGATTCAAGAACCAAAATTCATTTTTTGAATGAATGAATTTGAAGATTTGAGGGTTTTCAAGTTGGTTCAAAAACTTTTGTTTTTGTGCCACAATTCTTGAGGATCTTGAAGATTGAAATTGAGTTCTTTATTGTGAACTCTAAATGATTCATGAGTTGAAATTATGATCAACTTTTGGAAAATAGCTAAGTTTCCTTAGCAAAGAAAATTGATTTTGAATTCTTCTTTTGTCAAATCATGTGATTTGATTTGGTAGAATTCATTCTTTTTATAAAACATGGGTTTCAAATTGTTCGAAAACATGTTGTTTTCCAAACGCACTTTGGCCAAAATTAGGAGTGCATACGAACACAAAAGAAAACTTCAATTCTCTTCAAATGTTTAAGAACAACGTTATACTGAACCAGTGAAAAACGTTGAGTTTAAGCTTAGTGAATTGAAGAACTCTTACACGTACACCACGATAACTAAAACTCACTTCCACTTACGTACTTTGTTCTTCCCTTTGATATACCTACATTCATTCTTCTCTCTCTCATAATCCCTCAAAATCCATTCATATGAAACATACATTCTTCACTCTCTCATAATCTCTCAAAGTCCATATTGCACGCCATACGATTTATGCATGAAAATTGATTAAAATGTAGGACTTGCTCTATATGTGCTCATTATATGAATAAGCACATGAATTAGAGATATAGTCCATAAGCTTGAGGCTTGACAAAAAATTATCAAAATGATGAAAATATATAAATGATGTCAAGTTCAATCTTTGAAATGGATGGGAGACGTGGATGACATCCACTTTTGTCTCAAAATAGCTGAAAATCAGACCTCGTGTTGATTTAAATAGCTGAAAATTATGGAGATTGGTTCCAATAAATACCGTATTTCTTAGATGGAAACAACAAGTTTTTCAAATAGATTCAAATTTCAGATTTGGTAGTAATGAAATTGTCAACTCCTTTGGATGATTCTAGGATAGTTGGCATTTCAAATATATAAAATTTAACATTCGTAAACCAATTCCTATAAAACATGGTCTGATTTCAACAACAAACATACATCGTATGTACGGATTTCTGAAATCAAGCAAATTTTAAAATGAAATGGAAATGATTTCATAACTTGGTACTAAGAGAATCAAATAAACTATCTTCTTAAAACCAGTTTGGAAACATGTTCCAATATGATTTTAAGAGAGGAAAGCGAATTTTAACAAGAGATTGAACACTTATATATGTATATATATATATATGACTATGTATACATATACGTACTTTACTCTTCAAAATGAAATTTCATGAAGGGACCACATAGCCCACGAATCATGAAGATTCATGGCTGGGTTCTTTTACGTGGGAAGATTGAAAACTTGTTTCAAATCTCCCCTACCACCCTTGATCAATTAAATAAAGCATGAAACAAAATAACTTTAAATAGAGAGGGATAAACGGATGCTCAAGCTAGTTCATCCTTAATTTCGCCATGCAAAGGTGGATTACATTCATGAGAATGCATCCATCCTTAATAGGCTTTTCATCATATATATATTGCAGCAATGTCACTCTCTCACCGTGGGATTCTCTCATGGTGGAGAATTCAAAATGGTTTTAAGCTTGTTGTTTTGAAAGAGACGTGGCCTTGGGGCCCTTTTCAAAATTTGATACATGGGTTCATCTTTAGGAAAAACCGACGTATGCATGTATGATGCATTAACATGTACATTGAAGCGTAGGTTTCCCTTGGCTGGACATCATTCTCAGCCATAAGCAAATGAAAAATAGACCCTCCCACGAGTTGCTGGAATTAAAATAAATCAACCAGAAGCTAAAGAAGAAGAGAAGTGAGTTAAAATCCCTTACCTTGCGGTCGGTTTTGATGCTTGTCCTTCGTCTTCACTTGTTTTCTAACTCGAGCAATCCTAATCAAGAATCCAACCGTGGATTCAAACTTAGTAAAGCTAGAATAAGAAATGACTTGCTTGCTGGAATTTGGAGTGGTGAAGAGAGCTTCTCACCACAAAAATCCTAAGTAAGGGTCCACTTAAGCACCCTAACTTAGCAAAATCAATGGAGAGAATAGAGGAAAATGAGGAAGAAAATGGAAGAAATGGGGAATAGGGCTTGGACGAACCTCTCCTCTCTTCCTTGGCTTCTCCATCCTAGCTCCTTGGCTGCAGCAACTTGATAGAATGTTCTCCCAAAATTCGTACCTCTCCTTGGTGGCCAAAGGGAGGTTTATATAGAGGAGGAGGTGGGTTCAACCACCTTCTTAACTCACCTTGGGAACTTGTTTAAGACCTTGGGGACTTGTAAAATGAGTTAAATAGGCTTTAAAGACTCCAATTGACCATTTCTCAGCCCATTTCCATGAGCTAGGTGGGCTGGGCTAGGTTTGGTCAACATGGGTTCAGACCTAGGTGACCAACTTGACCAAAATTTTGGATGAAAATGCCCTTGCACAGGGTTTTGTCCTTATTTTATATTTTTTATTTATTTTTTGTTTGAAATCGAGCTTGTAAGGTTAAAACCTAGTTACTAAGCTCCAAATTCCATTGAATTATAATAATTCAATTTAAATTTTTATAAAATTCAAAAATTTTATCAAATTTTGTTCAAAAAGGGTATTTTCGTCCAAAACTTGATTGAAACTGGATTTCAACTGAATCAAACTTTCGTTTGAAATATTCAATTTAAATTTGGTATTTGATTTATGTATTTGACAAATTCAAATGTTTATTTGTCTTTCATAAACCAATTTAGGCTTTTTAATTTCAATTTGACCACAGAAAGGCAGAATTGTCCAAATTGATCAATTTCGACCAATTGACCAAAGTCAAAGCTCATTTGCGAGTAGTTTGACTTTGTTTGAGGTAATTTGATAAATTTGAGTAAAAAAAAAGCTCTTAATTTAGCTAAATTGTACTTTGACTGAGTTTAGTCAAAGTGGGTTTGGTTCGGTCAAAGTCTATTTTTGTCCATTAATTGGACCATGAGACAGACTGACGTTTGACTGTGCTGAGTCCATGCTGACTGAACCTAGCTGGAATTGGCACCACATTTGGGTGCATCCAGATCGAGCCTACTTGGATTAAGTAGGTTAGGTGAGTTTGACCAGCCTAGTAATTGCTTGTTGGAAATTGACTCATCTTTAAAGAGGACCTGGTTAAAGAAGAGAGAGAGACATAAATGTCTCTCTTTTCCTAGGTTTCTCATTCATTTTTCCTTGAAAATGACTTTTCTTCAATTAATTTGAGAAAAAATATTTATTTATTTATTTATTTTAAATGGAGGGGGGCGTGGCCCCTGGGGGGCTCTTGACCACACGAGCTATGTGGGGTTCACACATGGGTCCCACGTAGCATTCTAGACTCGATTCTTGGATATAAGTCAGAATTTGAATTTTGCAATTGGATTTCGACTCGTAATCCTGCATTGGGATTTGTGTCTCGGGTTAAATTCGTGATTTGAATCTAATTTTTCTTTAGATTCGAAATTGGCTTTGAAATTGCAAATTTTCACAATTCTTTTGTGAAATTTTCACATTGCTTCAATTTTGATGTGGAAAAATTTGGGGTGTTAACAGATGCCCCTCTTTGGTGTTAAGCAAGTTGAATAATTTGCTTAATAGCAAAGATTCACACACCAAATTTTTGCAAATCGTTTGGAAAATCCATTTTTCAAATGATGTTGAACCATCCTCACTCGAGGGGAAATGCTAGGCATAGACCTGAAGTAAGAAGATTTTTCCCCATCTCATTGAGAAGATTTTTCCCCATCTCATTGGAGACTTTGCAGAGGAATTAATGTCGGGTGAAAAATTTTGCAACTATGAAAGTTTTTGCATTTGATGTTTGGAGAACTTAGCTCTTGATTTCTTCTAGACCATTGGCAAGTGCTTTTTCTCTCCTTTTATTTTGTTTTTCACATATTTGCTTTTGCTTTTGAATTTTGATTTTCTTTTTGAGCTATCCTTCACTTTTGGGAGAAATTCTTCACCATCCCAAAAGCTACTACGGAGTTCCACAGCTTTGGTGGTTTTGTGTAGTTTGCTTTGTGCAATATCAAGTCCATCGGGCTTTCTTCTGAACCCTTGTAGCGAGCTTTGGGCCAATAACTCGTAGACCAGTTGACCTTAGGGTACCAAGTGTAGAACACTCCTCGGACTTACTTGCTCGAATTCAGAAGGCTTTAGGAGACTTAACATAAGCAAAATGTTCTTGGATTGCTTTTTAGCTTCACGGTGTAAGCATAGGTTATATGCCCACCCGTGCATGCTGAGCTTTGAACCAGAGGAACAACTACAGTCACCCCGAGCTCATCGCTCAACTCATTTTGCTTAATAGCTTTTTCGTGCATCTTGCCAAGGTCTTTTGGGTCACAAGGTTTTTTCTTATGGCGTCTCATGCTAGACCTTTACAAATGCCGGTTGTTGGGACCAACATTAATTGCTATACATTAATCCCTCAATGTCTTTGAAATTTCTTGCATACTTCAAGCCGATGCCCTTGCAGTTGTCCTCAAGACATGGGCTGAGTTTGAAAATTTTGGAAATTTTGATGCATTTTTGAAAATTTTTCCAAGGGATACAATGCCCCTTAGTTGGTTTGAAAATTGTTACAAATGTGCATATCAAAGCACCACTATTTTGAAATTCTTGAATTGCAAATTCAAGTATAGAATTTTTTTAGATGCAAAGCATTAAATGGATCGGGGTTTCAACCCCATCGGCATCAATCAGACGATAAGAATTGTGAGGTAGGACCTCCTTGACGACATAAGGTCCTTCCCAGTTCGGTGCCCATTTTCCTTTAGGTCTACTCCTGAGTGGAACTATGGATCGTAAAACAAGATCATTTACCTGAAATTTTCTTTCAATGACTGATTTGGCATAATGTCGGGCGACTCTCTTACGATAGACTTCAGCATGCTCTGCCGCTTGTAGTCTTTTCTCGTCTAAGAGGTCTAATTGAGCAAGTCTCTTTTTTTGATACTTGCTAATTGGGAGTTCAATCAGAGCAGCAAATTTCATTGCTGGTTTTTGGACATGTAATGGAAGGACAATTTTCGTTCCATATACCAATTCTGCTGGTGTAGCATTGGTGGGTGTCTGAATTGTGGTTCGATACGCCCAAAGTGCATTGTGCATTTTCTCGTGCCAATCTCGGCCTGTTTCAACAGTCCTTTCTAAGACACAAATCAAAATCTTGTTGGTTGCTTCTGCCTGACCATTACCTTGAGGGTAATATGGGGCAGAAAAGTGATGTTGTATTTTGTGTTTGTGACAGAGATTGCGCATTTTCTCATTTTTGAAATGCGTACCGTTATCAGAAACGATATCATGCGGAATGCCAAATCTATACAAAAGATTTTTGTAAATGAACGACACTAAGTGTTGTCCTTCGGCTGTTTTTAAAGTGATCGCTTCCACCCATTTGGTGAAGTAATCTGTAGCTGCAAGAAAATACATGTGTCCATTTGAGGCAGGTAGATTGATTTGACCGACTACGTCGAAGGCCCGCATGGAGAATGGCCATGGTGAACTGACCGAATGAAGGTACGCTGCTGGAGCATGAATTGATGGTGCATGCATTTTTTGACAAATTGGTGACAGTCTCTCTGCATTGTGGGCCAATAGTACCCTGCTCTGACTATCTGCTTGACGAGGGTCTGATACCCTACATGTCCCCCGCAAATTCCTTCATGGGCTTCTTGAATAACTTCTAGTGCCTCATTTGCATCGAGACATCTAGCATATTCTGTGTTGAATCCTCTTTTGTATAAGATGTCAGTTAAAATGAAATATCTTGAAGACCTGTGTCTCAAAACTCTTTGCTCTTTTCGAGACATTTCAGGTGGAAGTATTCCAGTTTGGAGAAAATCCTTGATGTTCTGATACCATGGTGTTTCTCTGCTTTCTGCTTGCAACACCTGTTCTGGTATGACAAAAGCTGGTTGCTCGAGTCTTCCAACTTCAAAAGATCTGATAGATTCTCTAGGTTTGAAGGCAATGGTGGAGCCTAAACTGGCTAAACCATATGCAATTGGGTTAAATTCTCTTTTGACATGTAAGAGTTGATGTTCCTCGAACTGTCTTAAGAGGGAAGCTACTAACTCTTGATATGGGATCAATTTCTGATCTTTGACTTGCCAATCTCCATTGACCTAACTGACAGCTAAGAGAGAATCTCCAAAAATGCGAACTCTCTGCACTTTAAATTTGAGCAACATTTTGAGTCCTTGGATTAGGGCCTCGTACTCTGCCATATTATGCGTGCAGGAAAAATTCAATTTGAGAGAGTGATGAATCATTTCCCTTTCTAGTGTAATGAAAAGTATCCCAATGCCTGCCCCAACTCTGCTCTTAGATCCATCAAAGTACATCTCCCAAATCGGCTCTGGTTCAGTCGTTAGGATTTGCTCATCTGGAAAATCATCATTTGTTCTAATTTCTTCATATAGAGGAAAATCTGCCAATTGGTCTGCAATGGCTTGCCTCTTGATTGATTTTTGTGATACATATTCCAAATCGTATTGCATCAGCAAAACCTGCCACTTTCGATAGGAAGGTAAGTCTTTACCAACAAGCTCCTATATAAACTCACCTAATTCAAACCTATTTTAAAATTGAAGCGTTCGGTTATCTATTACGGAATTAAAAACTGTGTAGGTATGGTTCCGATTCGTTCAAAAAAGGTACACGCTCATCAAGAAAAGTATGACGTGTTTACAGAATGACTACATTATTTACTGTACAACTATTCGACATCCTTCTTCATATTGAGCCAAAAATCCACCACAGGCTGAATCGTTAACTGTGATGTAAAGAAGTAGAGGTTTCCCCAAAATTGGAGGTTTTAAAATTGGTGGGCAAAGAAGATACTTCTTGATCTTTTCGAATGAGGCTTGACATTCATGCCCCCATTCAAATTTGACTCCTTTCCGCAGTAAATGGTTGAAGGGTTCACATCTCATGGCAAGATTAGATATAAACCTTCTGATTGACTGAATTCTGCCTTGCAAGCTGCGTAACTCCTTAAGATTTGTTGGTGGTGACATTTCAATGATCGCCTTTGCTTTGGGGATCCATCTCGATTCCCTTTTTGTTGACCATCAATCCCAAAAGCTTACCGGATTCCACACCAAATACACATTTTTGTTGATCAATCTAAGCTTGTATTGTAAGAGTCTATCAAAAACTTGAGAAAGAATGTTGATGTGATTCTCCCTTGTTTTTGAGGACCTGGTTAAAGAAGAGATAGAGACATAAATGTCTCTCTTTTCCTAGGTTTCTCATTCATTTTTCCTTGAAAATGACTTTTCTTCAATTAATTTGAGAGAAAATATTTATTTATTTATTTATTTTAAATGGAGGGGGGCGTGGCCCCTAGGGGGCTCTTGACCACACGAGCTATGTGGGGTTCACACATGGGTTCCACGTAGCATTCTAGACTCGATTCTTGGATATAAGTCAAAATTTGAATTTTGCAATTGGATTTGGACTCGTAATCCTGCATTGGGATTTGTGTCCCGGGTTAAATTCGTGATTTGAATCTAATTTTTCTTTAGATTCGAAATTGGCTTTGAAATTGCAAATGTTCACAATTCTTTTGTGAAATTTTCACATTGCTTCAATTTTGATGTGGAAAAATTTGGGGTGTTAACAGTGTGACTACACAACAATTCAAAAAGACGATGAGCCAAGCAATTCAAAACAATGGGGCAAACTTTCATTTATATAACCATTTTGTTTCATACAAAACCACATCTATGTGTATAACAAAAATGCTCCAACTATATGATTGATGTCTAACAAAAACAAGACATCAACACCAATAAACCAAGACGCGTCGACACTAAACAAGAAAACAAAACCCAAAACCTCCTCAATAGGACATGAGTGAAGCCATCTGCTCAACTTGCTGCCCTGGGTCCACCAAAACCTGCAAAAGGAAACAACTGAAGGCTTAGCCTTCGCAGTATGGCAAAAAGCCACGAAAATACCAAACCCTCTTAGATAGGGCTCAACCAGAAAGCAAATATCAAAATCATCTATCATCATGTCGTGTCAGGGCACGATAGAGGTCACTCAATGGCTAATAACACAATTTCAATCACATGCTAGGCATGCTTAAACATATCATTCACATGCACATCAATCACATACACTCAATCATATACATTACATTTCCATTAATTTTAGTGAATTAACAGTTTCTGTGGGTGCAACACAGGCACGTGCACACCGCGGGTGGCCTACAGCCAAGAGACAACCCTCGTCGTGGCCCATAACAGTATGGATCCATTTCATCCGCTGCAGCGGTAGAGCACTCATCCATGGATGTGTGAATTTCAAGGAGAGATACTCAGCCTTCCCTAGGACACCCAGGTTGGGAAGGAGGGAGCCCAACGCTCCAAGACAACACACAACAGTACTCTGGGGCTTGCACCGCCTGCGCTCCGAACAGGGGAGACCAGTGGCGAAAGCGGGACGTCTCCCAAACACATAGCCACATCCCACTGGCCTTTCATCTCTTAATCATTTGTTATTATCATTTGAATAATGCATTCACAAACTGACTGGCTAGCTCATGAGGTTGGTACACTCCACGAGTGCACTCACACCCCCAATGGCTTCCACACGAGGTCTACACATAACACTAACAGTCATAGCTAGCCGTCATACAATATGAGTACAATTACCCTTCAATCTATTGATTTGCATTATTGCCCACAGCAATGAATATGCAACAAAACACAACATTCATATCAATTATCACATCAATCATATCTTTGAAAAACTTAGCCAAACCACAGAGAGTAGTCTCGATCTACGTATGACTCGTAACTGTCCTATGCAGTTATCATTCTATGATGCTTTCTAATGCATAATTGGGGTCGATGAGACACTCGACTCGATACCCCGCCTCATCTGTCCTAAACAGATATCAATTCTAGCATGCACATGCAAATGTGTAACCTTTTCAAAACAACTACTAATAACCTTTCAAAACAATTCATATCGTATATCAAAACATGAACAATATACATATACTCATTCACAAGACAATCAATCAAGTCACATTACAATCCTAGGATCCCATGATCCTAGGAGCACTCAATCACACATTTGCCCAGGTATGGATTTGCCTGGAATGTCGCCATACCTCTGGCGTGCTCACAAAACTCTTCAAAATTCCTCGAGCTTCGAACTCAAGGTCGACGGGACGTGCCCGGTGCACCTGCAGACATAAACAAAAGGTAAGACTTCTATTAGTTGCCTTAACATTCCAAATAAATACAAAACAAAATCATTGAGGCATATGTCATCGCCTCAAAAGGGTGTCGATGGGTAGTGTCGACCTACAAGCCCTCTAATAGGCCAGTACGCAACTTCTTGCCGTTTCCACCCAACGTCAAAACCCCAATGCTTCGATTAATCCATCCTTCACACATTTCTCATAACCTTTCCTTTAGTTGAGACGTCTTCCCAACATGCACACGCTCTTCCTACTACACATACCACCCATGACATCAAGGGTGCTCGAAGCATTCCCCCTACGCTTCTCCACAACGTCTCTAACTCTACCATGCTTCCCTATTGCATCGAAAATCAACTCATCATGCTTAAATGATCAATAAACACATGAATCATCGCTTCTCCAACATAACCCTACAATTACCCCAAAAAGCAAAATCGCTAACATGTCTCTCAAATCCTCAATTCTAAATTCTAGCATGCTTAAACAATAATTATACATACTCTAATAGATAATATTCAATAAGCTAAGATCAAATAGGCCTTGCTCACTCCAATCTAAGCGTCCAAACTGCTGCAACCCTTCTAGCAGCCACTCCAAGCGCCCAAACGATCCCCAAACGGCAAAAATCGTGCCAAGCCTCCACCACGCACACCACCTAGTCGCTACTATGAAGGGGAAGACAAGTTCCCAAGCTGCAAACCGACCCAAAACGTCAAAACGATGCAACGATTGGTCAAAGGTAGTTCAAAAATGGGTCGGTCATAAGGAATAGGCGACTGGATGTGAGGGCGGTTGAAGAAGGCACTCAGTGCAAGAGAAGAGAGACCCAACCAGAGAGGGAGAAAAGAGGGCAGCAGAGGAGAGGGATCGTGCAAAGAAGAGGGCACGAGAGAAAAGAGGGAGACGGCCAGATAGAGTCATTCGGTTGAGAGGGGAGACGCCAGATAGTGAGAGAGGGAGGAGGGAAAAGAAAACGGGAAGAAGAAGAGGAGAGAAGAGAGGAAAAAGACAGGGGATGACAGGGTTCACCTCAAGCGCCGCCGCCGTCGTCGTCGTCGCCGCCACCGTCGCCACCGTCATCGTCATCGCCGCCATCGTCACCGTCGCCGCCTTCTTCTTCCCTGAGTTCCGGTCGTGGGTAAGGAAGAGACGAAAAGAGGAAAACGGGGGAGAAGAGAAATCAAGGGAGGAGAGACGGTGTCGGGCTCCTCGCGCGTGGGGCTCGGGTCCAGGTCTGGTCCCCGACCCGCTCTGCCTAAACGCCGAGAGGTTTGGTGTAACACCCCATAATTTAGTCCCAGAAACTTCAAGGGTTTATAAAGGAGGTCATTGATGAGATGATTGTCCTGGTTACTAACCTTTTTAGGTTTGGAGCTGAAACTGCTAGGGGGCGGGTTGGGATCCGTCAGACCAGGGGCCCGATCCCGAGAGTGAGTCGAGTTGTTATTGTGGTATCAGAGCATGTTCAACACTCGGACCTGGGGTCCCACACTCGCGGACGCGTGTGCCTTAAGGGGGGTGGATTGTAACACTCCATAAGTTTAGTCTCGTATCGAAGATTGTGATGAATCTTCAAGGGTTTATAAAGGGGGTCATTGATGAGATGATTGTCCTGGTTCCTAGCCTTTTTAGGTTTGGAGCTGAAACTGCTAGGGGGCGGGTTGGGATCCGCCAGACCAGGGGCCCGAGCCCGGCAGTGGGTCGGGTTGTTATATGTCATGGTTGGAACTAAATGAATTCTTCAAATGTTGATTGCTTGAAAGATATATATATTTCATAGCATTTATTTGTATTCTTTATTATAAATTTTAAAGGCATTGACCATTTAGATTAAAAAAAACACCTTAGGATACTATTTTTGCCACTACTAATGATCAGCATCATTAGCCTCTCACGGCATTGATTTCACATTGAGACAAAACTTGGTGACAAGTGCCATGAATTGAGAGAGAGAGAGAGAGGGAGGTGAGCTGCTTCTATGAGAAAAGAATGTGAGAGAGATAGGCATAGCCTTGGGGCAGTCAATCATATAAAATCTCATCAGCAGTTTGATTTGTGTAGGCATCATGCAGGTTCCTAGACCACAAAAGGTGACAAGTGCGACATTTAAGTTTATTGGTGTACCAGAGGTCCACTTAGATCCTGAAGCAGTCATGGACCCTAAGAAGTGTGGGAAAAGGGGATGGTTTCAACCTCTCACCAATCACCCAGAGGGAGAAGGAGAAAGAGAGAGATGCTAATAAATGGGAAAAGGAGAGAATTAAATAACTTCAAAGTCAAAATTTAAAATGCAATAGACAACTAAATTCTAGAATGTAAAAATGAAGAAAAGTTGGTAAGAGTGAATGTAAGCTGCCTCAATGACAACCCAAACTGTCCCTTCTCCTTCAAAGTTTCAGACTGCATTGGGCCTACTATGGAGACCGAGCATAGAGTCAATCTGGCGCTATGCATAACCCTTGGGGCACCGAAAGGTTACACAGTCAATCACAATAATCTATACTCAATCAATCCCTCATCGAATTGATTTTAAAATGTTATTAAATACAACATGTCGGCAAACTTATTACAAAATGTCATATTTTCATGAAAACTGTCAAGGATAAAGTGACATTGTGATTAATTTGAATGACAAAGGACGTAGGTTAAGAAACTGTTATTAAGATCAACAGAATATTGCTGCCTAAATCTCTATTGTAGAGATTAACCTTCCTATACAGGTCATAAGAGACTTTTGTTTCCCATGCAAAGGGTTGTAAGTCTCATTGCTTTGTTGAACTTATTCACTCTGGTTTTGAATCTGGTTTTCCTTTTGCCTCTTGCCTTGGGGTTTCGCCTATGTTGTTTCAAGTATGGTGATTCAGCAATGTTTTTGATGTCTCTTGCCTTGGGGTTTCGACTGTGTATATTTGTACAGTTCTTCTTAATTTGTTTAATGAAGTGTTGGTGAGGCCCATCTTCCCGCGATGTGAAATGGCCTAAATCGGCCCTTTTCTGATCAAGGATGATAAAAAATCGATCAAGTTTCTTACAAGTCGGTGAAAATTGGGCCATTCAATTGGAATTACTCCATTTTGCATCCTCATTTAGTTTAATTTCTTTTCCATCAAAATTTTGGTTATAAATTTTGAAAATTTTAGTTAACCCATATAGAAAAATTGAAAACTTGAAAAGTTTTATTTTGGTCTCAATGAAAATTCTAAAACTATAGTTCAGGCCCGGCAACAAAAAATTCCTAACTCTACCTCTACTTATTTTGTTTGAGATTTTCTCAACGAAAAACAATGACCAAAGGTCCTTCAGTGGCAACTGCTTCACTATTTATCAAAAAGACCCATCAAATATTGTGTTTAACAAACCAATACTGCAAGAAGCTTTCTCTAAATCCCTTTTTAGGATGTTAAGTTAAAACAAATGTCATTCCGTCCAAAGGTTGATATTCCCATAAGAGAGAAGTTCTCTTTCTTCCTCTAGCATGGCCGTTTGTGTAAAGTGCAGTTGTTCTTTTATGTTGTCTTAAAATTTTTTCTTCTTTTTTCTAATTTATGAAAATTTTTAAATTTTTTATTTGAATTTTAAATTTCAAAAATATTTTTTAATCAGTCCAATTCTGCAACTACAATTCTTGTCGGAATATGCATGAAATTTGCATGAAAATTTGCATGAAAATATTGTGAAATTAAAGAAAAATCAAATTTTGAGTTTTGCCTCCAAAACTCTCTATAAAAATCAAATTTTGGAGAAGCTCTAGTGCATTCTCACTTGATGACTTAGTGTTTTTAGCTTTCTTCCTCCATTTCCTTCCTCTTCTTTCATTTTCATTCTTCTTCTTCTTCAACTTGGAGCAAGCTACCACTCTTCGAAGAAGCAGCAAAGATTTCTTGGAGGCCTCATTTTCATCACCTTGGAGCTCTATTGAAGGTGAGTACAAGATCATTCAAAGCAAGGGGGATCATTTTTCCCTCCAATTTTTCTCTTAAGAGGTATGTAGCCAACATCTCACTCTGTTTTTCTTATTTTAAATGTTTTTCTTCTTTTTCCTGACTTTCAAAAATTTTTTAAATTTGCATTGAACTTTAAATTTCAAATTTATTTTTAATGGGTACAATTTACAAACGACTACGATTCCAGTTTGATCCGGCAATTCACTAAACCATTTGGCTGTCCAATTTAATTGAAAAACTGATTTTGATGATGGTTGAGTAAAATGATAAAAATTACCTAATATATCTCTCTCTAAAAAAAATCAAATTATGCATGTAATTTTTGAGAAATTTTCAAAAAGAATTTTATTTCCATTTTTCTCATACATGCAGTATCAGAAAATATGGAGCTACCTTCGCTATTGCTCCTTATTCTAGTTAAAGACAAAGATAATTATGATGAAGAAAATGGCGGATGGCAGTTTGGTCTTTTCATTACAAGCGAAATTATTTTTAACTTTAAAAATGCTTGTGGAAAGATAGGTGTTCAACTTATCATCAGATAAAAAGCCTTTTTTTCTTCAATTCAGCAATGGCGAGCCAAAAACAAAAATAAAAAAGCAAATTAATATTTTGATCATTTTTCAAAAAGGCAACTTCTTTTTGTCTCCGTTGCCCACGAGGTTTCTAGCAGTTGGTATGTTATGGACCATAAGAAGGGATCATGCGTTACAAACATAAACTGACCGAAATACCCCACTAATTAAATGGAAGACTTTGTAGTCCTACAAAGGCAAAAATGGTATGAGTGAAAAGGAAAAAAGAAAAATCAATATAGAACGACCAAAATACTCTTTGGGTTTAAATTGCAGAACACAGTTTCCTATGTTAAGACATAACATAGAGATTATGGACCATACCAGGGGTCATGTGTTATGGACTGGAAATGACCAAAATGCACCTACTAATTAAACTGAAGTAAAGGGGGGTGTGGATGTGCCGATGAAATTACCAAAATACCCTTCATGGATTTTCTTATCTTAAAGCATGATGCAGAAATTTTTCTTGCTAATCCTCCTTTCCAAATACAAAGGACATTTCCCCAACTTTGAGCTCCTAAATCTAAAATTATAGCCAAAGAATGCAATAGGTATGAACTGATTATGAGTTTCAGTCACCCCACTTCTTTCCTATTTATAGGGTTTCAGTGGGATACTTGGATAGAGAGAGAAAGAGGGAGAAAACTAACTGATTAACAGTGGCATGGGTAGTTGGGACCATTGAATATCTCTTATATATCCCATGTGGTTCATTGTTTTTTTGGCTGGCTTTGCACAAACTAATGTTGACATGTTGCAAAGGCAGAGTCAGGGGGCCGGCATGGGACATGGTCTCCTTCATATTTTTAAAAATAAAGAAATTGTATGTAAATTTTAAGAAATTTAGTTTAACCTATACAAAATTTTTGAAAATTATATTTTAGCCCCAGTTAAAATTTTGAAACAAATAGTTCAGTCTGGGAAAATTTTCTAAATCCACTCCTAATAACTTGTTTGGTATTGTTATAAAGTATATATTACTCTATGTCTGTCATGTAAAGTTAATAATATATAATTGACCAGAAATTCAACACATGCACATTGGGCAACACTACCCCTTTCAACATTTAATAATCTAGCTGGTATCTACAAGAGAAATGGTTGTAGACAAGTTACAAAGTATCACACAAAGGAGAGAAAAAAATGTCGCGTCAAATAAAACTAGAGCAGCAAAAAGCCTTGACCACAGCTAAAATGTCCGATGAGATAGAGAGAGCCTCTTACTTTACAACATAAATAAGAATATACAAGCAAAGTTCATTTTTTACATATTCACGAACTGCCTCAAGCTGAAGAATATTAATTAATTCTCAAACAAAGCGCGTCCATTCACTGCCGGAGCTCCAACCCGCTGAAGCATCTTCAAGATGATCTCTTCCACATCCATCAGCCTATGTTTGGGTGTAGTAGATCAGGTACAGTTTTTTTTATGGACTGTCTACTTTTCATCCCTTTTTTTTTGTTCTTTTCTAACTAATACAAAAAAAAAAATTATGAGTAAGGTTGGGCATGGGACCAGTTATCACCCAAGCACGACAGCCCGATGCCCAGCCTTAATTACAAGAACTGAGAACCCAAGTCCAACTGATTGTAAGTTCTTTCTATTGTCAACTAGTTTTTGTTAAGAAAAGGTATTTCCATTTCTCTAGTTTCAGAACTTCGGCTTTGAGTTCTCGCAGGAATGGCCAGGCAGCTATAGTTCTGCTTCAGTTTCATCCAACCCATGTTTTTGCAATGACAAGCAGTTTTTTATCTTCTTGCAAGCTTGGAGTAAGAGAGAGAGATGGCTGGTTGGGTGGCAGTGAATTATGTGGCGGTTCTGCTTGCAGCATGTGCTTGCAGTGACTTGAACAATGCTTACTTTTATTATCTACTTCTTGTACCCCTCATTGGTTTGGATGGAGAAATCCTCCGGCCACTCACAGCACATACTGTTGGGATTTACCCATTTGGATTGTCTTGCGTCGATACGGGTCCATATCTGTTTCAAACCCTCAAATATAAATACTCGTGTCTTGTGATGGAGTGAGACACATTCAGTTTTTACCGTCTGGGTAATCGGTCCCCTTAGCCCTACGTGAATTGTTTGTCCCCATCACTGGGTTGCTATGGCGGAGGAGACAAACCCACTGCCGCTGCCACCACCGCTGCCGCTACCTCCGCTGGGGAACGACTCTATGGGGAGTTGGGGACTATAGCCGTTCTTCCAACAGCCACCGACATTCAGTCGGCGGTCGCCTCTACAGGTTCTTCTTCCGCTCTATGAAACACACGTTTCTATGAATGTTTGTTCAATTTATGCATTTTCGTTTGGTCACTATCTTCATTCTTCGCAAAGCTCCAACAATGGGTTAAGGGTCCACACCACGTTTCCCCTGTGCGTTTTCCTTTGCATACTGGTTTTGTTTCACGCAAAGGGTATAGGGCAAAAAAGTGGAAGAAAAGGGCACATGTGTGCGCATGTTCTTTCCTTTGTTGCATAATGGGCGATGGAAGCGTTGGGCTCCCGTTGCGGCCGCAGAGAAAGGAACAGGGAGAGGCGTCAGACGTGCACTTTGCCGACGCCCACCCACTGTGTTGGGAGACAGAAAAAGGGGAAACAGGAAGAGGGCATTAGGCTTGGATCGCTCGGAGCCCGGCGACGTCCGGCTTGCCATCCACAGACGACGGGAGTCGGGAGTCAGGACCGTTCCGGTTTTGTGCGTCGTCCGGCCGCCTTCCGTCAGGCGGCGGAAATGAGGATCGCCCGATACCCCTCCCTTCTGTTTTCTGTTTACGGTATCAAAGAAGAAAACAGGGGGCATCCTCGCCCACCAGCCACAGGAGGCTTCCAGCAGCGTCGCCAAGTGCCGAACGGCACCAGGCGACCGCCGGAAGCCTCCCACGGCCGGTGGGAGCACTGGTTGAAATGCCCCTGCCGTCCCCGTTCTCTGCCGTTGCGCGACGACGGCGGGAGGCGGTTTCGTTTTCCCTGAAACCGCTCGCTAGGTCGAGCGGGAGTCGGTCGAGCAGGAGGCAGTCGGACCCAGGTCGGGTCATGGATCCATAATGCTTAAAAAAAAAAGGAATTCCCGTTCCGCCTTTGCGCCGTTGGATCGGGTCGGGTCCTGTTGGACCCGAACTATATCCATTTGGTCTTGTCTTAAAAACAGAAGCGATTCAGGCATTTTGGGACCGATTCGGACCACTTTTGAACCATTTCAGAGCATTTCAGACCGGTTCATCCAGTTTTGGAACTGGTTCGGACCTTTTAGGGACTGATTCAAGGCTTTTCAAACCGCTTTATTGAGTTTTGGAACCGATTTTTGCCATTCTTCAACCGGTTCTTTCCTTTTTAGGACCAGTTCATCTAGTTTTCCACCGGTTCGGTTCATTTAGGATTGATACGGGACTGGTTCTAAGCTAAAGGAAGCTGGTATTTATGGTTGTATGTCCATTTATGGTGTTTAAAGGATTGGTTCGATCATTTTAGATCGATACGGGACTGATTCCTTATGTTTTATGGAGCTTTAATGAACAATTTAGATAGCATTAAGTTGATTATGCAAAAAATGATCCGTGTGTTTCATTTTATATGTGATTTTATAACATATTCAACGGTCTTCTGCTACATATTATAAAACACATTTAGCTTAGTACATACAAAAAAATTGTACAATTGAGATGTTGTTTAACATGCTTCGTTTGCCTACAAACTAATTTTCGAGGTGATTTAAGATCACTAAGGATCTTGAATCTGTGGTTTCGACCACATATTGAGGATACAATGTCCTTATTTTTCTGTAGATATGAAATCTAATGTTCGTTTACTCCATGGGCCTCACACAAATGGGATTTCAGATCAACCTTGGATTTGAGAGCCAAAGCAATCAAGGATTTGAACACACCTTATTTGAAATTCTAGCTTAAACTACACAAACACACATACTTACATTTCCATTTGACATTTTGGGATTCCCTAAGAGAAACTCTTGTCGAAATTCTCGGGTAAAGACATTCTAGAACACAATAAGGAGGAAACTTTGTTAGCCTACAAATAGCAATTCTTATGTAGCTTAAACAAAATAAAGCTTATTATCTAATTTGCTGGCATATATATTTTACCTGTTGGAGAATTAACTTTTCAATCTCAACATCAGTAGGTGGAGAGTATTTCTGTATCAAAAATCACAAGCATAAAATTC